>CAUYRH010061665.1:0-30886 GCA_963574655.1 Perodicticus potto | reverse complement strand
TTTGTCTTCCATGTCAGAGATCCTTTCTTCTGCTTGCTCCATTCTGTTACTGAGGGATTCTACTGAATTTCTCAGATCTTTAAGGGCTGCAACTTCTTGTCTCAATGTGTCAAAATCTTTGGTCATTTTGTCTTTGAATTCATTAGATTCTTGAGACATCTTTTGGGTTATCTTTTGAATTACTGCTTGAAATTCTAATTCCATCTTTTCCTCCATTCTGCTGATCTTATTTGCAATCCAGATTCTGAATTCAGTTTCAGCCATCTCAGCCATTTGCCTATGCAGGAGATCTTGTGCTGTGTCTGCCTTGTCATTATTTGGAGGGGTTGGTCTACTCTGATTATTCATATTGCCAGAGTTTTTCTGTTGATTCGCCCCATGGTTGTTTTTCACTGTTGTGTCTGGCCTTTCATGCAGTGGGCGCAGGGCCATGTGGTTGTCTGGGAAGTTTTTGGCCTGAGGTGGGCCTGCATAGAGGCCTGGCAGTCTCCGTTGGGGTCCCTGGAAGAAGGCTGGCCTGCAGAGTTCCCGTGGGGGCCAGGCGGTCATGGGCAGAGTCCTGGAAGAAAGCAGACCTACAGAATCCCGGCAAGTGTGGGATGCAGATCCAGGCAGTCAGTGGGAGAGTTCCTGGCTAAGGACAGGCCTGCAGAGGCCTGGCAGTTGCCGGTGGAGTCCCTGGCAGAAGGCTCTCCTGCAGAGGCCCCGTGGGTTCCAGGTGGAGGTCCACACCATCGCCAGGGGATTTACTGGCCAGGGGAAGGCCTGCAGGGACCCTGCAGGTGCCAGGCAGAGGCCTATGTGGTTGCCAGGGGAGTTCCTTTCTGGGGGAAGACCTGTAGAGGCCTGGTGGTCACCGGCAGAGTCTCTAGCAGACGGCGGACCTCTGGAAGCCTGGCAAGCACGGGTGCAGGGCCAGGCAGTTGCTGGGGGAGTTCCTGGCTGTGGGCCACCCTGCAGAGGCCTGATGGTTTCAGGCAGAGTTCCTGGCAGAATGCAGACCTGTGAAAGCCCTGTAGACTTGGGGTACAGGGCCACACGGTCACCAGGGGATTTACTGGTCAGGGGTGGACCTGTGGGGGTCTTGCAGGTGCCAGGCAGAGGCGCGCAATCGCCGGGGTAGTTCCTGGCTGGGGGCAGACCTGTGGAGGCCTGGCGGTTGCCAGAAGAGTTTCTAGCTGATGGTGGGCCTGCAGAAGTCTGGCAAGCATGGGGCGCAGGGCCAGGCACTCACCTGCGGCTTCCCTGGTCCGGGGGAGGGAGGCTCGCAGCGGCCCCCCCCCGGAGTTTTTTCTCCGTCGGGTGCTTTTTCTGGCAGGCGGGGGTGGGGGCACTGCTCTGGGACCTCCTCCCTCAGTCTCAGCAGGGTTAGGCTTCTGGTTCATCATTTAAGGGGTGAAGGGTGTACAGTAAGTTCAGAATGGTGGGGCAACCTTTAGTTCAGTTTTTCTGCCTAGCAATAGAGTTTTCAGTGTCACACAGGGTGCTCGGGGGAAGCACACACCACTTCCCACAGCACTCTTCCATGGGGTGAGACAAGAGGTCCACAGTTCACTGCTTGTCTATAGAAAACCTGAAGTTTGCTTTCTTGGGGTCGCAGCCTGTCTCAGCAGAGGTGACCCACAGAAATCACTTCTCTCTCTCAGCTGGGCTCCCAGTATTCAGCTTAATTGCACAGTTTCTGGAGGTTATCTTCCCTTTTGGACAGGAACCTTTTTCGGAAGCTGCTTCCAGTCAGCGATCTTGCTCCACCCCCCCAATAAGGCATTTTTTAATGGAATCCTTTGTCTTCCTTACCTCACTTCCTACTTTCATACCTCCCTTCCTACTTCCTTCTTGTTGCTGTCTAGGATCATGGCCCCCAAAGACTTGCATTCACTTGTTTGTCTTGGGGACTGCCTCTGGGGGAACTTAATGTAAGACAATGACCCACAAATCAGCTTGTGTTTACCCTATGAGCATGCATCTAATTTTGCAGACCACTCTTCTATTAGATAAAATCTATGTGCCTTGTTTTATAGGATGAAAGATTCTCATAATCTGACCCTCTCCTATTACCTACTATCCTTCAGTATCCTCTCTTCACCTACAGGGTGGCCACACCAAATATCTACCCATTCAGTAAAAGTCTCATTCTCTTTCACTATTTTAGCTGTTGTATCAGTTGTTGCATCATTTTGTGATCACTCTTCTATGTGAGCTGGAAAATTTCATGGAGGGCTAAGTTATCCTCTCTGTGTGGAATCACATATATTTTTTGAAATACGGAATAGATGAAAGAATAGATTAGTGGATTAATAAATGAAAATGCGTGTTGGATACCATCTAAATATTTTTAATTCATGAAAGTAGTCCTTTTAAATCCCTTAGTCTCATACATAGCAAAATATAATGGGAATGCAAGGTTTCTATGGCTCTGGTGATAGCCCCAAGATCAATTTGTTACCAATTACAATGCTATTGGTAAAGATGACACCTCTGCTGTAACAAAAGTCTTTTCTTTTGAAGAAATGGACGGAAAAGATGGTGTGATAGAAACAGTGTGAAATATACTAGCATTTTCATCAGAAATGTATTTTTTTTAAGTAATAGCATTTGAAAAAGTTATTTCTCAACATACATAATTCCTCTCATTTATTTCCCACTGAAATAACCTCTGTGTTAACTTTCTCACATCCAGATTGAGCCATATAAGTAAATGACACCAGAATTAACAAAATGATTTTAATCATCAGAGACATATTTTTAATGAGATTATCATATTAAGGAAAGAATATTCATCCTACTTCTTTCTAAAGACATTGCATGGTCTGTAGCAAAAAGTTATGATGAACAGAGCAAAACTGTGAGCATAAAGTATACACTTTCTCCCCAATTATCATGTGAAATAAAACCTAACTACAACACAACCAAATCTGTGAGACGTTCAAAAAAAGAAATGATGAGCAGAATGAGCAGCAAAATAGAATCGTCCATTAACAAATTTATTTTCTAGTTATGCACAAAACAAAATTCAGTTTAAATAACAGCTCTGTTTTGTTTTACAATGAAATTCAAAGTGGCAGAAATGGAAATCTTACAGAGCAGCGTGTATTAAAAGATTGAAATGAACTTTGCTGTTCTGACCTTTCCGATGTTCCCTTTGCAGGTTTTCATCCCTCATGTTTTCCTTTATTTCAGTTTCAGGTAGAAGTAACAGAAAGTGAACATCAAAATATAAAACACGCAAACACTTTAGAAATACAGTTTCTGCAAAGCTTGATATAGCCATAATCTTTCACAAATTAAATCCAAAAGGTTAAAACGAACTCAACACTGAGAGAGAGTTTGAAAGAGAGAGGAAAGATGTGTCCTCAGGGAGCCTTGAGAGTCTGCTTCTATTGTATCATAATAACCTGATTTCTTTATCCAAGTTACTGTTCCTTACTTTTAGCCTGTGAGATTTCTGGCTTGTGGACAAAATGAGCTAACAATGACAAATAAAAACAAATGTATTCACAGAGGTTATTATTATTTTTTCCTCTTTCTTATAGTTTGCCATGGGGAAAGGCCAAACCACTGTCATCAGGGAGGGAGTTTGGAATCTTTAGACTCACCTGTCTTTCACAAAAACAACAAAATACATCTCTATCAACAGTCATTGCTGCCAAGATAAATTTACTTCAGGCAGTAGGTATTTCAATAGATAATAAACTGGATGGATTAGATGCCAGAGTCGCTAGGTTAGGAAGCCCAGATGGAAACACAGATCAAAACACAGAATGGCTGGAAGGTGCCGTGAAAAACAGAGGCCGAGGAGGTCTCCGCCTGCTTCTCTTAAAAAGCCATCAAAGACACCGAGGTCTTTGAGCTTTGGAGGGAAAACCTAGGCAAGAAAAAAGGAGGGGGGATGATTCTTGCAGGTTTTGTCTATATTGTTTACCCCTGGACGGTACTGTCATTTTCACAGAACCTAAGATCAGGTAGGGACAAATCCTATAGTTTAAATTAAATTGAAAGCTAAGGAACATGTCATCGATTAAAAGTCTCTTCCCGTCTGCCTATCTCTTATCATCTCTGTCTCCACTTTAACCTAATGTCTAGGTTTTCCTAGATATTAAGTTTCCTTTTCTATATTTACCTTCTATAGTTTTGGAGAAAGATGGTATTAAATGTTAAAAATATCTCTCACCATCATAGAAGTGAGGAATAAGAAAATTACAAGATCCAAAAGACAAAATAAAAATAGCACAGAAGAATTAAGAAGAAAATGTGCACATAAATATCCGCGAAGCTGATGGCAGTGGACAGCGCTGACGTGCTACGTTTCTTCAGCACCACAAACAAAGCATAATTGCTCTAATGGATTAAAAACAAAAATGTAATTCTACTTATCGAGTGTTCTGATGGTCAGCTAATATTTGCCACAGTAATCCCCTTCTTGGCTAAAAGAAAACCAAAGAATAGATTGCTCTTAGAAACGGCGCCTTTATTATCTCTGTTGTCTCTTGTAGTGTGACAGCAGATCCCAGCAGATGTTTGATTTTGTTGCTATGCACAGCACAGATTTCTGTATAAACCATAGCACCAAGCTCTATATTTGCATTAATGTTTTTCTTTCCACTCTTTGATAGAAATGATATTATTATTATGCTCACTTAGTATTAATTGAGCACCCACATGAGTGCCGTGCACAGCTTGATAATTTGAAAAGACCGCCTCAATGTTATACACAGAGATTTGGTTTTTAAAAAAATAACGCAACTCCCTTTACTCATATTAAAAAGGTTATTACCTAAAAATGTTTTGTTTTAGTCTTGCATGGTTACCTATTTTACACAATTAGATCAATTTTAATGACTCCATTAAATGGCAATGTCTCCATTCAGAAAATGGACCAAATAAAATCCATTCCTTAGGTATTTAAAAAGCATGAAATAAGCCTTGGCAGAATGCTCAGTTATTGCTTTGAGTATGATTACAGACAGAAACAAGAAAGAGTCATGCAGTTAAAATCCAGATGTTAGAATTTTTAAGAAAATGTTTTCCTTTTTCCCCCAGCACAACCTAGCTTTTGAGGTAAAAATTAAAAAATCACAACAGAAGACAAATATCACTTTGAAAATTCTCAGAACCGTTTGCCATATAAGCAATACAAGATACGTTGCCTTCCTGAACTGATGCTAGGCTCTGAGAACAACCCAGAAACCACAGATCCAGAGACTTCCCCTGGCATGCATTGGCTACAGATTAATAGTGTTTATTAAAAGGTGAAGCTCTCACATTATTTTTATATCAGCTGCCATTAGTAAAATCAGCACGATCACCAAGGCTTTTGACTTTCCAGTACATTCTCAGTCTTGCAGAAATAGCTTCATCCTGTTCAAGATGGAGCATCTTTTGCACATAGGGGGAGTGTGCAGAAATTGGTATTCGATGCTCTTGTACTAATAATTAAAAGGTCAACTGGACCAAAATTTCTGGTCTGGAATTATAAAATATGTGTGATGTTCAATTTTGGATGTTAACATGATTGGATTAAGGAATACCTAGAGATGTTGGGAAGCATTACTTCTGGGTGTTCTTGTGAGTGTTTATCTAGCAAGATTGGGCTCAGCCTGCCGACTCAGTAGGGAAGACTCATCTTCGGTGAGGTGAGGCCCCATTCAATGTGCTGGAAGCTGGGATAGAACAAAAAGAGGACTACATTCTCCTCTCTTTTGTTGCTGGGGAACAGTCTTCCCCTGTCCTTGGGTGTCAGGATTCCAGACTCCCTGAACTTGGGACTCCAGCACTTACCCCAGTGGCATCTCAGCCTCTCAGGACTTTGGCCTCTGGGAGAGAATTACACCATCAGCTTCCCTGGTGCTGAGGCTTCAGACTTAGAGTGAGGCACACTGCTGGCATCCCTGGGTCTCCAGCTCCCAGATGACATGTCATGAGGCTTCTTCGCCACCATAATTTCATAAGCCAACTCTCCTAATAAGTCCCCTCTCAAACATCTATCTACATTTGTGTCTATGTTGGTGCCTATATCCACGTCTATCATCTACCTCTACCCATTTGTTCTGTGTCTCTGGAGAACCTTGAAACATAGAATACATTTTAGATGCCTTAAAATATTTATATTATTTAACCCAAAAACCCAACATCATTTTCTAAAGAATTTAGTCACTTCAACAATGTTTATTAAACACTATATTTTTGGTGCTGAGTATATTGCTAGGGATTCAATGGTGAAAAATAAATAAATGTAAAAATATGTTGTTTCTACTTTCATAATGCTTAGATTCTACTAAAAAGGCAGATTTTAAAGTAAGGAAAATAGATAGAATTGCAAGGATTAATAAAAGGAAGGAAGGAAAAATGGAAGGCCTATGAGAGCATAACATTATGTGTGGTGTCTGAGTCCTTGGTTAATCAAATACTGATGTAAGTGTTTCTGTGGAGATACTTCATACAGTACTAACAGGAGCAACAGATTAAATTCGAGTAAATGCGATTGTCCTCCATAATAGGGGCAGGCCTGATCTGGTCAGCTGAGAGGACCAGGGACAGAGCTGAGGTTTTCTCAGGGAGGAAAAAGCCCAGCTGTGGACAGCAGCAGCAGCTCCTGCTTGCGAGCTTCCAGCCTGCCGTGCTGAGGACGGCCCGCTTCACCCCAGGTGCCCTCCACACCTGCCCAGCAGCCCTTCAACAGGTGCCCTCTTGTTTTTTCTCTGGCAGGGCCCTGACACATGAGACAGAGCTTTTTTAATGACTACAACAAGATCGTTTCCACTTCTAAAAATAACCAGGAGAATTTTTCATATCTGAGAGTGGCTAGAAAAGTGTGAGACTTGCCCATATCCCCACCTGGGGAGAGAAAAAATTCTTCCCATTAAGTAAAATTTAAAAGAATGGGGAGAGAAACCTGAAAGTGGTACCTTGATCCCAAGGCTGACAGCAGATGTGTTTGAATGCAGAGCCCACAGAGCCAGTCCTTCTCCTCCTGGTTTCCCTGCCCCGCTCTCAGTTTGTGGCTTTAAAGTAAGACCTGTGAACTTTCGGGAAACTCAGAAGGTAGCGGATCACATGGGGGGGGGAGCGGTGCGAAGACTTGGGGCCCAGAGAGGCAGGGGAGAGCCGGGGTTCACAGCGCTGTGCTGCTCTGGGGCAGGATTGTGCGTTCTGTCCTAAGTGCTGAGGGGAGCCCCTGGAGCATTTGAGGAAGGAGGGAGGTAATCTATTGCAAGCTTTAAGACCACTCTGGCTGAGGCGAGAAAAGGAAAAGGTATACAAAGGGAGAGGAGAGGAGTTCAGGACGCCAGGAAGGAGGCTATTAGAGGCTTGACAAGTTTATCCCTAAAACTATCATGAGTGGAACATTTTAATTTACAAGAATGTTCTTTTTAGGAGTGTATATAAGGCGGGATCGGCAAGGCCTCCAAAGCAAAGAAAGATTCATTTGTTAAAACTCTTTCTTCTTTTGTGATAATATAGTCTCCTACATTACCTGTTACCTGTGCTGGGATACCGCCCCACCCCCATGGAAGTGATGCCATTCACTCTTCCTGCCCTGTCCCCTAGCGGCTGACCCACATGGCTGACCCACAGGGGGCCTTTGCCTCTGGCTTTCCAATGACTGGGCCCACAGAAAAGGGTACAGTGACATCTGGGAAGCAGGGCGGGAGGGAAGAAGAGAGGAGGAGGCATTGTATTCTCCAGGTGCTCTCCTGCTGTGTCACTGAAACTCACCGTAACCCACCAAGGCACGGGGAGGAGACACCAGGTCTGAAGCTGAGCACTCCACAAGGCTGAGCTCTGCCCTTCCTTTGGTGTGGAATCCACCACAGAGCCAGGGGAGTGAGCCAGAGGGACTTGATACCCACAAAATAACCTCCCCCTTCTGGGCCATGTTTCCTGATGAAATAGCTCTGAGCATGCTGGTGGGGTCTGTGTGGCTGCAGCTCTTTGGAGAATAGTGATCAGGACAGAGACAGTAGGTTTGGTAACGTGGATTGGTGTGTTCACATATGTGCATATGAGGTCTCTTCCAGGGTGCAAAAGTGCCAGCAGGGGTGTGAACACAAGTGAGGCCACTGAGGGCCAGGAGTGGTGGCTGGTCCTCCCACACTGAAATTTGCCAGAGAGAACTCCATGGAGTCTGAGAATCCTAAACACAAGTCTGGCCTTGCAAATGACTATGAAGATACATCACTTGAAGTGGGATCATAGAAATTATTTTACTGCTCCACTTGTTAGCTTGATTTGTAATTTTTAAATATTTAGATGTGTGGTTTGTAGGTCTCAAAGTTTACTCCTGCCGAGGGCTACAGCCCCCGGAGCCCTTCATATAGGTAACCTTTCACTTTCAGCTTCAAGTCTAGAGGAGTGACAGCTCATCCCTTGCCAGTAATGCTTGTCTTCTCAATTCTCCAGCATGCCTGTCACATCTATTTCCTGCCAGGACCCTCATTGGTAGCAAACCTAAAAGCCAAAACTTAAAAGCATGATTATAAGCAATAATTTGAGTTCAGGGGCAAACATTTGTGTAAAGCGACCGTGTGCATTGGCTATTAGTTATATTATGTTGTATAGACTGCTTGTTGGAACCGAGTACTGAGAGTCAGTTCTAGAACATCTGGCTCTTTGCAGCGATGGTTGCACCATTCAGACCCATGTGCCATGGTTTGGTTTTCTGTCTAAGCCACCTGTCCGACCTGTGCTGTGACTGTTTTATCTGCTGGAACCTGTTGTACAAACTGCTATTTCTCCCCTGACAGGATGAGCCAGATGGAACTTCTCAGGAATCCCCAGCCAGTCAAAACAAAACCTACCTCTCTTTGCTCCCGATGTACCATGCCCAGCCTTTGGGGGCAAATTCTAAACCTCTGATGATTGGGAAAAATGATTCCACTTCTCTTCCCAGTTGGGACTTAAGAGATCAGGAGATAACACCAAGGCTTGTTTTTGCCTTGACTTGATTTTGCTTTTACTAAACCACATGCAGAAACGAATTCTGTCAGAATATATGAAAAAATTCAGAAGAGTTTTCTTCAAGTAGCTCCAATATATATTACTTTTATTTTCTACTGCACATTCTTCTACTTTTTACATAATTTAAAATTATTATACCCACAATGCAATAAATTGTTTTAAAATAAAAATGCTGATGCTGATGCTGATGCTTAGAACTTATTAGTCAGTATCCTAGAGATAGACATAGAGATAAGTAAATGTAAAAAGAGATGTACCAAGAAGCCTAAAAAATATAAACAACATGGCAATATTTTGGCCATAGAGAATTAGAAACAATTATTATAGTTTTCAAAAGTTCTATAAGATGGAGTCATGGAGCTACAAAAACCAACTGAGAATTATGCACATAAGAAAATTTTAAGAACATTTTCAGGTATTATGAGGATACCAGGGGGACAGAGAGTCTCCAAAGTATTTTCCATTAATTCACTCATTACATTAAACAAATATGAATATCTGTTGAATGTCCATTGAACCCCAGATATTGTTTGTGGTGCTGTAGATACAGCAGTGAACAGGTAGGTTGCTGTTTTAGAATTTATGTAGTCGGAAGAAAGAGAAAACAACGTAAGAAATAAAATGGCCATGGTAAGTTTCCACAGAAATATGTGTTATTAAGACAAAAACCATTAAAATGCAACAGAAAGTGAGAAGAAGCTGCTGTCACTAGTGTGGTCAGCAAAGTCCCCTTGAAGGAAGTGGCAGAAACTAAATGCCGAATGTGATTCCTGTGAATCACAGCCGTTAAATCAAACTTCCTACAAAAGAAACTAAGAATTTAAGTTTGGGTTTAGACACCAAAATGACAGAGAACGCGGAAGCCATGTGATAGAGAGGCTAGGACTAACTCACATAGGATCTCGGAGGCCTTAGTATGCAGTTTAGAAATCTCCATTCTCTAGCCAGAGGTTAAAGATTTGATAAAGGGTAATAGGAGAGGTAACCCGCAGGCCGTGAGGAGCGCCAAGAGCATGGTTACCTGTGGTCCCCTTACAAGCAGGAAAAGGACCAGTGAATGCGCCAGGGATCCTCGGAGACGGCAGCTGGGAGAGGCACGCTGTGTGGTATGTATTTCTGTCGGCGATATGAGAACGGGGCAGGGCTTTAGCCCTTCATCTTGGCTACACAAGTGGTTTGATGGGATGCAATTGTTATCTACCAGTGTGGTTAATGGTTTGGATAAAAATATGACAGATGACAGATTCTACAAGGGCACTGAACGGGGTCCATGCAGTAAAGTGAGCTGACTGACTTCTGCATGTTATTACCCCAGGAGTGGATTTATTTCCAGCATTATGCTCGCCCTCATGCACAAATACACAAATTAGATCAATTAACTATTTCATAAAGATTTTCCGTTTTATTCAGGGCTGTGAATCAGATCAGGCTCTTTCACAGATTTCCCCCAGCAGCTGCATATGAATTGAAGAAGGGTGATTTTAAGAGACGCATCACTCCTTCTCACTTACAGCCTCAGGTGAAATGATAAAGGAGTGGCACAGTTTACTATTTTCTTCCCGCTTTGCTTTGGCACTCTTTTATTTCAATTTTATAACTGTAGGCAAGATGTAATCGATGATATAATAAAGGATAGGAGTAGTTTAAGAAAATAAAGCAAGCTAATAAGAATGAAACTAACCATTTTTTATTTTCTTAAGTCGTCATGAAATACATTTAGAATGCTACTCTACTGGCCCCATGGACAGTTTCTTTGCAATTGGTTTTAGATGAATGGACTGTTCTGCTTACTAAAAAAATATTTATAAAGATACAGTGAATTTCATGCATTGATACATTGTCATTTTTGAAAGGCATATCTAACGAGTAATTTTTTTATTTAAAGGCAGAGAAATTTGAAAAGAACTAATTATTTTCTACATTATCACTTGATGATACAGTATCAGTGGTTTACTATAAATGACAAGAAATTCTATTGCAGAAATACTAACACTTAGAAGTGCTGGTTTAAAATATATGAAGTTAATTCTATGAAATTATGACTTTAAAATATTAAAAAGAAGTACCCCTGGGGTTATTGTGAAAGCAATAATAACTTAAGTAAAGGTATGAAACAAATCACACAATGTTTGGAAAGAAAACAGCATTCTTGGATTTCAGGGACCATTAACTATGTGTCCCCGGGAAACCCTGACAAGGAATGACCATAAAAATCTACAGCACATGAACAACTATGAAATGACAAGTGTCTCGTCTTTCATTGCTGAAGATTATGAGGGAAACTCTGAAGAATTATAGGCACGGTGCCATATTCCTCTCTGCATTTGCATCAGGATCTAAAGGTCTGGTCCCAGCTCTGCCACTAACAAATTGCGTGATCTTGGGGATGCCATCGAATCTCTCTGTGCCATGGTTTACTCAGATCCAAAACAGAATTCTTGGAATCAGTGAGACGCAAGGTTTCTTTTATTTTATGCTCTAATATGGCATTACTGGTTACCCTTGAAGAGCTCACATGTGAAATCTAAGGAGTATAGCTGTTAGCTTAAAGTAAAACCTATCATGCTTAGAAGTAATGTCACCTGCCACAGACTGGGTGGCTTAAACAAGGACCACTATGTCTCAGAATTCAGAATATCAGGGTTAAGTCTCAGCAGGTTTGATCATGAGGCCTCTGTCTATGGCTTGCAGCAGGTTCGCGTCTCAATTTTCCTGACACGGTCTTTCCACCGTGTACACACGTCCCCAGTGTCTCTCCATGGAAGGATGCAGTCATTTTGTATGAGGGCCCCACACTGAGGACCTCATTTAACTTTAGTTACCTTCTGAAAGACCTATCTTCAGATACAGTCACATTGAGTCTTATGGATTCAACAGGTAAATTTTGGGTATCTCAACTCTCTTCATAACACTACCGTAATAGCAGCAAATACAACAACTAAAGAGATCAGAGTTCAAGGTTGTATAAAATGGATCCAAGAAACTAAAACACAAGTTTTATAACTCTATATTTACATGTATATAAATGCACACATATGTTTGTGTATATCTTTTCACTTATTTTTAGAACCAGGTTATAATTTACCTTACCAAATAATCATTTGAGTATTGTTAAGGTTTTGAGGTATTGTCTCCTTAATGGACTCAGAATATGGTTTTGATTTTATAAGTTTGAATTTGAAAATATGAAAAAAATAAATAAATGGAACCCCAAACACATGATAGATAATTCAGTCCTAAATTACCCAGCCTTAGTTACTTCATTTCCATGTGTGACAATGCTTTCCTGGCATCCTCAGGAGTTCTGGGTGGAGCGTGAATGTTTTCATCTTCATTTCTGAGGTTGGGTGGCCCCCGGGCTTAACTGCTAGTGTCCACTGTGCGAGGGACAGGGCGCTCCACTGTGTGAGGGATGGGGCTCTGCTCCACTGTATGAGGGACGGGGCGCGCCACTGTATGAGGGACGGGGCACTCCACTGTGTGAGGGACGGGGCGTTCCACTGTGCGAGGGATGGGGCGCTCGGCTCCACTGTGTGGACACCAGCTGCTACACTCTCCACCAGACCATGGGGCCTGTAGCTTCAGGGCAGTATTGGGCACGGGTGTCCTCACCAGGTTCACAGCAATATTTCGCAAATAGTTGCGAACCCTGTCTTAGTTCAAGAGTTTCACAAGGAAGACTTGAGCAGCATTCTCAAGTCACCCTACCAAAAACTCTACTTTGTACGTACTCTGAGAGACCTTCTTTGTGGATGCAGGAAATTTTATTATTTGCCAACCAGTATTATATGTTTCTGGTTGGATTCCAGTGGTGTATGTGTTAAAAATCAAGCTAAGAAAAAAAAAAAAAAAAAAATCGAGTTAAGCCAGCTCGTCTAAGAATGGTACAATAGCATAGTTCTCATATATATATATGATCATTTGGTAAGGTAAATTATAACCTGGTTCCAAACATAAATGAAAATATATACACAAACATATGTGTGAATTTATATACATGTAAATATAATTATAAAACTTATGTTTTAGTTTCTTGGACCATTTTAATACAACCTTGTTATATATATATATGTGTGTATATATATATATATATAAAATAACAATCAAAGGAACTCATATTTCTGAACTGATGAGGGTCACAGCAGAGTGGCCCAGTAAGTAGAGCATTTTTGGTAATAGATGGGATAGAAAAAATTAGATATTATCAAAGTTTAGGCAAAAAAAATCACAAATCCTATCCAAATAAAGCTATCTCTCTGGGGATTCTCTTAATTCTTGCAAGCGAGGTTGGCTAATGAGTAATTATATTTCCAATTTCATACCATCATTATAATTTACACATTAACTGTGACCCACGTTATGTAAATTGCCCTTGAAACATGTCCGATGTGAAATTTGAAAAAAAATTATAACTTTGTCTGCAGGCTGTGATTTAATGTGGTGGTTCACGGATTTGTTTTTGTATGTTGTGCCTGCTCGGTCTTGCGCTGTAACTCTAAGAGGTGTAAGGCAGTAGCTAAGACTGTGGAGTCCCAATTGTATTTTTCAGATTCAAACAGGGGAACCTGGCTGCTCACGGCCATGCAAGCTTCATCAGATGGTTTGGTCTCTTAGACTCAGTTTCCTTATTAGAAGGAGATTGCTGTGAGGCTCAAATGAAAGGTCGCACACAACACCCTTAGGCTAGTACCTGATGGAGAGTAAGAATGTAATAAATATTAGCTATAATGGCTTTTTTGCTTAATATCTTATTACAATTTTCTACTCTAAGAACATGGCTCTATACTTATGAAATAACTAAAAACTAAACATGAAATAAAAGGTTTGATAATACTTATATGTGTCATTTGTATGATAGCAATTATGTATGAAAATATATAACGTTTACTGATAAAAACAGGTGTTCCTAAACCAGAAGGCATTGCAGAGTTTTAGATTATATATCGATATACTAAACATAAGTTCCCAAGTTGACAGCCGTTTTCATGTTGAAATAATAAATCACCAGCTGATTTTAGAAAATGAGTGCACTTGCTATCTTAATAATAAATTCCAATTTATTATCATATGTTCTGCTTTCTCCTGTTATTCAAAATTACTGAAACAAACTAAAACCTAATAGCAATCACAGCCAGCTCAATATTGCACATTACCTCGAGTAGCTGCTATGAATTAATGACATGCTCATGTTCACGTAGGTCGTGTTGAGCCATTCAAAATCGAGATAAAAATTCCCAGCAGTAAAATAGTGTGCACTAAAGAGAAACATGGCTATTTTGTGTTCCTAACTAGAAATACTTCACATTTTACTTCTCCCACTGCTGACACCTGCAACCCTGGCGAGCGCTGTGCAGGCCTCCTTCAGCCAGGGCGCCGGCTCCTGACCTCAGGACTCTTCTCAATCCCTGATGAAGAGAGTGAGGTGTGAGAAGACGAACCTTCATCTTGCCTTTAGACTTTTCTTCCTGTAGATGTGAAAACTAGAGACAGAGCAACTATCTGAGGAACTTTTCAAAGAAGCCAACTTAGAAGCTGGTGAATTAACCAACTCTTGAAACGTTTACCTTCAGAATATCCATAATGTGAGATGACAAATCAATGTAGTTTAAATATCTATTATCAGATATTCTGATATGTGCAATTAATGTAAGATTTCTTAGGGATTAGAGTTATGATAACTAATGATAGTTTTCATAATCATATAAAATTGTCATAAAAATATATTGAATAACCTAGGTACCCAATGACTAACAGAAAAGGACAATAATTCCTGGAGGCAGAGAGAGTCCGATGAAAGAGTTACAACGAATTTCAAACTGAGAGGAGTTTACGCCTCTGCATTTCCTTTGCGTACATGTCTCTCACCTCTTCTCATTCATCAGAGAGACCGACTTCCACTTCCCCTTGGAAATGCGCTAAGCTTTCTCTTTGTTCTTAAATAAAATTTCTCATTGTTAAAAAAATATTATCTCCATCCAGATTGTTGCAAAAGGTATTAATTCATTTGTTTTTGTGGCTGTGTAGTACTTCATGGTGCACATATACCACATTTTATTAATCCTCTCATGAATTATGGGTACTTAGGTTAATTACATTTCTTTGTAATTATGAATCATATTGCAATAAACATTTGAGTGCAAGTATCTTTTTAACAAAATGACTTTTTCCTTTGTAAATACCTGGTGGTGGGATTGCTGGATCAAACGGTAGGTCTGATTTTACTTCTTTGAGGGATCTCTGTACTATTTTCCATAGAGGGTGTACTGGTTTCAGCCCCACCAACACTGTATGTTGTTCTGGGACTTTGTGATAAAAGCCATTCTCACTGGGGTTAGGTGATATCTCATTGTGGTTTTAGTTTGCATTTCCCTGATGATTAATGACCTTTAGCATATCACACGAATAGGAAACACCACAGGACTCACTAGTAAATTGGAACTAACTAATCAGTACCCAGGGGCACAAATGGAAGTAAAACTCAGTAGAATTAGGTGATGGGGGAGGCAGGATGGGTGAAATCATCCTAATGGGTACAGTGTACTCTGTCTGGGTGATGGTCACACTTAGAACTTTGACTCAAGGAACACAATCCATGTAACCAAAACATTTGCAACCCTGTAATATTCTGAAATTAAAAAAAAATTATTTAATTAATATAACCAACATTATAGTGATTAGTGAGAAATCATTCCCTAGCCTTAAATGAACACTACCAATTAGTAGATAAATAAATAGTTTAAAAAGATTAAAATTTATAGTATAGTAAATTTAACATAGTCCCATTTAAATAAAAATTATGGGGAGAGAAAGAGAGGAGAAAATGAGAAAACATTCAGAAGAATTTACAGACATTTTAGCATTGGTTACCCTGGATCTCAAATAAAATAAATAACTTACTTTTGAAAAACTATTACTATAAACTCATCTCCACTTTTGTGCATTCTTTAATTTTTATTAATATTTAAATAAAAATTACAGCTATTTTCATTCTGAAAAAAATAGAGCAAAGGAAAATTTGTGACTCATCATCAAACTGTAATGAAGTTAACAGAAGATATTTGATACAGGTGTATCTGTCTCTGCAAAAGGCCAGAATGGAAGACTGCTTGATATTTCATTATTCAAAAATATAACAAGCATGGCTGTTTGGTTTTTATACATTCAATGACTTTAGCTTCTAAAAGGGATGAATCATAACCATACACAATTTTAGTCTGCAATTTTAGTCACTAAAATCTTCATGTTTTAATGGAAATAAAAATTTAAGTATGTCCTTTTATTCCCCATGGACTCTCAACTCCACCCATTAATCGAGGTGGTTTACTTAAATCTCCTTTTGTAAGCACGAGGCCAAAGGCTTTGTAACCGCTGTTTTTTCCTATTCTTCTAATCTTCATTTTTAACCCTCAGTTTTTTATAAATGATATCAAATCAATAAAATTCCATGAAAACATAAGTAGAGCAGATGTTTGATAGTATTATTTTCTTCTTTTTAAGAAAAAGTCTCATTTTGACACCCTCGGTAGAGTGCCGTGGCGTCATAGCTCACAACAACCTCAAACTCTTGGGCTCCAGTGATCCTCTTGCCTTAGCCTCTGAGGTAGCTGGGGCTACAGGCACCCACAACAACACCTGGCTAGTTTTTCTATTTTTAGTAGAGATTGGTCTTGCTCTTACTCAGATCGGTCTTGAATTCCTGAGCTCAAGCAATCCACTCTCCTTGGCCTCCCAGAGTGCTAGGATCACAGATGTGAGCCACCATACCTGGTCAATGCTATTTTAACTGTGAATTGAATTTTTCACTTTTTGAATGCATTGCAATTTTATGAATATTATTTCCACTCCTCTCAGTGGTAAAGCAAGTTCCTTTGGGCAAATAGTTCAGAAGTGTTTCTCCTTTTATTAAGTGTAAACGTGATGGAGAAGGTCTTGATTCCTTATTTCACCCACCAGCTCCTTTGTGAGGATCAGGAGGTCAGTGAAATGAACTAAAGCATTAACAAATATGTGACAATCTGACATGACTAAGGTTAGGCACCTACAAGGCTTGGTTTTGCAGTTTAGTCTTTATAGCTAAATAGATCCTCTGACTGCCTTCATTGCTTAATTCACTACTTTAAAATTGATTTTCAGCTTTTGCATGGAAGGTCATTGCCAG
Source organism: Perodicticus potto (assembly GCA_963574655.1). NCBI lineage: Eukaryota > Metazoa > Chordata > Mammalia > Primates > Lorisidae > Perodicticus > Perodicticus potto. The sequence continues at coordinate 13,770 of CAUYRH010061665.1, read as the reverse complement.
AAAAGTCCTTTTTGCAGCAGGTATACGGGTCCTATAATCCCCCCACACAACTCAACACAACCCTATGCATCCAGAGCTCCTCCACTCACTCACCCGCCTCTGCTTTGTAGGTTTAAGATCAGATCATCTTGCCAGGAGAACACAAGGCCTATTTCTGAGTCTGCTGCTAATACTGACCTCACAGATGATAAAATTGCAGTCTTCTCTTACTTATGTAAAGTGTAAACATTTTACATAGTTCCATATTTTGATTTTACCAAAATCTCATAAAGGGATATTTTTCCAGCTTCCATTAAGCTTATATTTGCTTCATATTTGTATCCATAGCAAATACTTAAAAATTGTATTTCAGAGTATTCATTTTTATTTCCCCAAAATCTAGAATAAAGATTAAGGAGGAGAAGGTCTTAATTAATTTCTCCTCCTTTTTATTTCCCCAAAATCTAGAATAAAGACCTAGAAATGTGTTAATTTATCCGCTAAGCATTTATTAAGTTCTATAAAGGATCAGTACAGGCTGTTAAGAAGGAACAATAAAAAAATCCAATTCGGATTGGGTAACACGTGAGGAAAAAACCTATTAATAATATTGTCATCTGCGGAATAAGCAACTGGACAATATTAATTTTAGGTAGATCCAGCAAGATGGTAAGAATATGAAGCACACAAATTCCTTTTCTGACAAAATTATGGAAAAATCCACGTTAACTAACTTGGCCAGCTTCACTGTGTTCAATGGCCTTGAAATGTCTCATTTTCTTTACCAGTTGCAAGGTCTAATGGAAGCATATGAAATTGCAGTAACATTGTGAAGGGACACTGGTAAGAGATTCATTTTAAATCTATGTGAAAGCTTGGTGCTCATTAAAGTGGAGGATTAATAACACTCTCCACTAGAGCCAGGTATAATGCAGGCAGGCGTGCGAGTTCTGAGTACAGCTCTGTAAATCCTCCTTCATCTGGACCTGCCCCCTCCCTGTTACTCCAGTCTTAGCCTGTTTGAGGACAGCATCCAAATCATGCCAAATTGCTCAATGGACTTTGCCACCTGGTTAGATGTCCAAGGAAAGCAGAAGGGTTGCATGTAAATCCAACTTCTTACCTGACATTGAAAAAGAATGAAAGAAGTAATAGTTTTGTGATCTCTAAGATAAGAGGGGGAAAGACCTTCTCCTCCTTAATTAAGCTGAAGGAAAATTATTGATTGGTCTTAGCTATCTCTATGGTAGGAACTATTAGACTCACTTTTTTCCTTAAGTACTGATTTATAAAAATTCCACAAAAGTAATATTGTTAGCTAATGAAAGGGACACTCCTCATTATTTATAGAAGTCAGAGAGTTTCCCAAAAAACATTTGGATATAACTGGAAACAGGAGACTTAGGTGTAGCTACTTAAAAACATAATAATAATAATAGAATTATAGCCTAGGAGAATTTCCAGCTCTGCATTTCCATTTCAACTCTCCATGTCTTACTGGCAGAAAGTTATTTGTTTTTAGTAACATTTATGTAATACACTAGGCTCCTTATTATTACTTCTTCTTGTATCCTTATTTATTCATTTTCTTGTAAAGAAAAATGTCTGGATCATCATCCTCTTCAATTCATAAGGACTTAGGACTGAAAGTCAAGTTGTGGAAATCTAGGCCCACCTTTATTGTAAACACCAATGGGACCTGGAAAGTAGCTGATCCTTTTACCATTTGAACCACCTCAATGGTCTCACCAACTAAAAATTATGAATTGAATAAATCAATTGTTCATTTAATCATAAGCAAAGATTAACCTTAAAGAAGAAGTAAGTTGTATGAAATTAAAACTATAAAAATAAAACTAAGCAGATCCAATGCTTTTAGTTTCAAGAAAGACTTAGAACATATTACATATGCTACCTTTAAATCTTATTTAGTCAAAATTTAAAAATCAAAAAAATAAGTGAAAATGTTCAAATTCTGCACTATAAAAATTGAATTGGCTTTAGGATACATGCTGTCTGAAACATTAAAAATCCCATTTCAATTCAGTTAAAGATTAACTTTTCTATAAGAATGGAATCAATCTAGAAAAAATTTCTTCCCCTTATGATTTTACCTCTCTCCCAGAAAAGGGAGTGATACTATAGAGGATTAAGCTAGATCAACGTGGGAAAGTTATGGCATGGTAACCTGAGTGAGAACTGAAGTCCTCCATGTTAGCTTCCCGCTCCTCCATAGGCAATTCTTTGTCTCCGTCCTATTTTCTCCCTCCCTTCCATTCCATTCTATTACATTACACTCTGCATTTCCCTGTATACTAATCTTGCTTCTTCTTTCCTTTGCTTTTATCTTACTCCTGCTAGTGAGACCCACAAAATGTTTTCCAGCCCTTACTCTGGTTTTAAAATATAAAAATATTGCTAACTACTTTCCTGCTGTGCTACCTTTTTTTCTTTTATCGTGCCTAATATCACTGAAATTACCTTTGAAATAATCCCACATAAATATCATCAAACTACCGTACTGTGACCAATATTAATTATTTTTTATCTGAATTTAAGTCTCGAGTCAGCAAAAAGGAAGAAGTTTTATTTTTTGTTGTCTTGTGTCTTGTGTTTTTATGTTTTGGAGGATTTTTCTTTTCTTTCCTTTTTTTTTTTTTTTTTTTTTGGTCCAATCAGCTCCAGGAATGAGAGAATGTTGTTGTATTGTTTTTGTAGTGTTTTTTTCTTATTAGTTTTTTTCAGACACTGAATTTGTTAGATTAATTCTAATAGTGAAATAATATATAACTAATTTTCTAAGTCTTAGAAAGGAGTTAATTTGTTTAGAAAATAAACATTTACTTATTTTTGAAAACAATATATAGTAACCTAGACTTAAACATAAAATAATGAAGTATTACCAAAGGAAATAGAACACATCTAATGAAAAGTCATTATAGTAGCACCTTTAAGCGAAAATTTGGCCTGGGCACCAAACTTGCCCCTCATTGGCCACAACTTCCAGCCAGTTACATACCTGCCGAGGGCCTTAGTTTCCTCGTCTCTGTAATCAGGTATGTGAACTAAATGATTTCCTCACTCCTGGAGACAAGACCTTGAAATTAAAACTATGATACATTTAACATTTCCCATTTTAAAATGCCAAGGGGTTTAATTGTGCACCTAGTCTGAAGTCACAATACTGCTTCAATTTCATTTCACTTTTTAATGTTAATAAGACAGAGACAGAGAAAAGGAGTACCAACTTTCAGTCTCCATCCTGATGGGAAAGTAAAGAGTTATGCCCTCACTTCACCTGGCTAGCCACTGTTTCAGCCTCTTTTATTGGGCCACGTTGAAATCCCCATCTGCCTTAAGAGAAGTTAATCAGAAAATCCTTCAATGGCGTCACTCCATTTTTGTTGTTAGTCCCGATCCCTTTTTTATTTGAACTGAAGTCTCTGGTTTTGACAACATCATCTCTGGCTCCTAGTAGATGGTCACATGACATAAGCACTATGTTCACGTGGGAGCGGCAAGCTCTTCTCTTCCAAGGTCAAGGCATAGTATCCCATGTTTTACCAATAGCTCACGTACTTTCTATAATACTAGGCAAACTCTACAACATATTCATCATCATTATCATCGTCATCACTATTTTAACAGTTAAGTAGTTCAGACAATAAATAAATAGAAGAAGTAGAACATGGGTCTCTCTGACTCCAAAGTCTGCCATAATTTTTCCACTTCAAAATGCTTGGTAATATAATTTGCAAATATTCATATGAATCTCGCATTCCTGTGGTTAATAATTTGATGTGTGAAAAAATTGCATCCTTAGTTATCCTCAGATCTGACACTTTGTAGGTTTGTTTCTTGGCAGTAAGTTTTGACCAAGGGGCAGGACAGAACTAGACTATCCCTTGTCTTTCTGACATTCTTTTAAATAACTAAATATTTAAAAATGCATTTTCCAAAGTAAATTTTTAGTGAAGACATGGCATTCATTTTAGATTCTGAGCCATCCCGATAGCCAATCCATGTGCACAACCAAAGGTTAATCAAATTGACGATAGCTTCCATTTCAAACTCCTCATTTACTAAGGTGCAAAGATCGCTCAACTGATTACAAATATTAATACCTATAAGACATCACACCTACATATTCCTCTATGTTTTAAGCATATATAGAGTACCTGGTTACCCTACTGAATTTGCACAGCCCATAAAGAACAATACTTCATAAATTATTTTATTTAAGTCTTATACCAAAATCTATGATCACCTTGCTTCACCACTAGAAATCATTGTGTCCCCAATAGGAAATGATTAGAATAAGGCATTTTTTGGATATATACTTCTGAATATTATGTGAAAGGCACCAAAGGGCTTTTTCCCAATGGGTTGCCTTGTATTATAGAATGGTTGGATTCCATCAGACAGAGACTAAAAATGTACATGAACTTCTAATTTTAGGTTGTGTCATGAGGACACATTGTGAGAGTTTCAATGATGTTAAAGGCCCCCACCCAAATTCACAATTGCTGCAGTTTTCAATTTTTCAATTACTGAAAAAGCATCTGGACTCTGACATACCTTTCTAGTACATGACCTGTCTCTATTTTCTTTGTTCCCAAATGTTATTTAATGTGAAAGGTGAGTTTTGTTTTTGTTATAAGCTGAAATATGGATTGCATTAATATTTCTAAAGGGGTGAAAGGGCGGTTGGCTTTAGAAAAGAGAATTAGGTATTGTATATCTAAGCTGAATAGGAATGTGCCCTTAACCCGTCCTTCAAAACCAAAGTGCGCACTGCTACGGCACAGCGCCAGGACTCTGTGTGGGGTGCCGTGTCCTTGAAATCTTTCACTTTGCCAAACGTGCTCTCTACTTCCTTTTGAGTTTTGAATCTACTGATCTTGCATTTCTAAAAATCATTTTTTTGACACAAATTGTTGATTGAACACAGTGTGCTATAACTCCCACTGATTTTTTTGGGGGGGGCAGTTACTAATTTTAATGATATGCTGTTGGTTGGTACAACACAATGAGACAAATTTTCTTCTCAAGGACGTGATAACTAATGGATCTAAATAAGCATTATTCTTAAGAGTCATTCCTATCAGAGTATGTAATAACTCCCCTATGCCCCCACCTCCCAACTAGGAGGACTCTTACTCTTCTGAAATCTTTGACTGAGCTGGTTTGTCCGCCATATGAGAAAATAAATATAAATGTGTGATGGTACCAACAGGCGTGTCCAGCAGAGGTTTTAGTTCTCACTTCTTCCCTACTTGTATGCTTCTGTCCTCCCTTTCCTCCCTCGTGGTGATAACACAGCAACCCATAAAAAATTCGTTAAACCAGATTTTGGATGTTGCTAGAAGGCTAAAATCACACTGATGGAAAGTAATTTTCCTATTACTACAAGTTCCCCTTCTCTTAACACCCTGAGAAACATGGTGACCAATTGTTTTCAGTGAAATGATATGAATCCCTTGCCATGTAAGAACTAATCCAAGCATGAAGAATTTTTTTCAATACATAGTTGTGGTCTTTGATGGTCCAAAATGATACACGTGAAGGATTTCCCTAAGAAAATCCTTCTCAGTTGGTGTGTATTCAATGCAGTCTCTTTTGAAATATGTAATGAGATTCTTTCACACGAGCCCTTGAATAATTTAGTGAAGCCTGAGGACATAAGGAGTAAATAATGTGGCTTTGGAATTTGGTTGCAATTTGATGAAACATTTGATGAAAAATAGTTTAATCCAGGTAAGATTGCTTTGGATAAGAATCTCATTGGTTATAAATGGCATTTTCTTCAGCATTTCTTTCACTTACTCTTCAGGAACAGTGACCTCCAACATACTGAGGAAAATCTGGTTGGAATTTGATCTAACACTTGGTTGGAATTCCAATGGTTGGTGTAGATTAAAGAATAAAGCAAGCAAGTGAATCTGGTAACCACTGACCAGTCTCTCTAAAAGGAAATAGCGACTCCTTTTAACTGAGGCAGAGGACACTGCCTATTGGGAATAATAAAGACAGACCTGCCCCCTCTCCCAATCCCTGTGTGCCTACTCGGGCCAAGCACATGTCTCCTCCTCCTCATTAGTGTGCACTGACTCCCTCCTGGTCATTTGATGGGCACAAATTCAACCAGGGAATCTCCATGTTCCCATAATCTCTACCTCCTTAGGAGAAAAGGGATTGTCAATCAAAGGCAAAGCAAAGCAAGTTTATGTGTGTGATATGTGGCCTGACCAAATGTTAAGTATCCAGAGACAGAACTGGAGCTGTAAACTGAGCCATAGCCCTTGGCCATAATTGCCAATCTAATATGCAGAGAATGATATTATTAAAATATTTGTATTTTCCTGAAATAGACTTTAATATCTGATGTTATAACTGATTTTATTTATTTTAGTGTATAAATTAACAATCAATATTCAATATCTTAAATGATTTGTGTATAGATTTATGTGGTTTCTCTAATAATCAAATTCAGATAGACAAGGATCTAGAGAACCCAGATGGCACATTAGATTCAGAGATAGGCACTGTTACTGGTGAGGGTGCTAAGATCCAAATAGCAGATATTGTATAGAGAGAAAGAGTTGTCCCAACATGAAGCTACTTAGCAGGAAAAAGACAAGTTTCTTGAAGACCAAGGGCACAATGATAGTATTTGACATGCTTGTGTGAATGTCTCTTAAAAAACAATGTAAACTTTGGTGATTGAGGGAAGGTACAAAGCAGAGAAAAAAAGGGGGAGGAGACTTGGTTTGTGGATTGAGTGCATTTAAGGTCAGGAAGACTCCCGTGCTCCAGGTCACTTGCGATCTTGACGGTAGTGTGTAATCGCGCAAGGAGTCTTGTCAAATTGCTGATTCACAAGCAAATGAAATTGCCTGCCTTCTGTAGTTGCTGTTTAACTGTTAAATATATTGTGAGTAATAACTTTAATACTCAAGAAATAGTATGAAGTTTCCTTCTCATGAAATAATTTGTTGTGTCTGTTTCTGGTATCAAGACATTGTCTCTCTCATAATATATGCCATTTTGTAAGTGCTAGTGCAACATACGTGAAAAAAATTGAATTTGAACATTAGTGAATTTTAAAATGAAAGGCAGTTTCCCCTTACATAGTGCCTATAAAATTATTCCCCCAAAGAAACACTTGATGAAAAATAGTTTAACCCCCTCCACATAATGGGGGTTGGATAAGAATCTGATTGGTTATAAATTTTCTTTAGCATTTAAATTACCTACTCTTCATGGATAGTGAACTTGGAGTAAAATTTGACATGTTAACAGGTGATTAATCAGTGAAATAACCTGGCCTATCCAATGCCTGGTGAGTCAATAATGAAACCTCAGCATCTTGGTCCATGGAGCTACTATATTAACCATAGTGGTCAAATTCCTATTTATTATGGTGTTTCAGACATACCACACTGTCAGAAGATTGTTTTTGCTAGAGAGAAAATAGCCATGCAGCACAACTTTGGAATACCTAGCTTTACTTTGTGTCAAAAAGCCATACTATTAAACTCCATAATGGAAGTAGTACTTCTTCCAGTTTCCATCAACAGCCCAGAATGCTACGTTGTGAGAATTTAATTGGACTAAAGTGACTATTTGACATGCAGAACTGAGCTATGTCATCAGGACTCCACAGGTAGTGAACACCGGGTGACTGATGGGTGGAAGAGAATACACATCCTAATAAGGGTCAGGGGACTTCAGGAGTTCTACTGTATAATTACCTGAAGCAGCAGGTGAGATAGTGCATGTCAAATAGGAAAATTACAATTCTATCACTGAGTAACAAGGGTATCATATGCAAAATACTAAATATAAAATAAACAGCTGAAGCCAAGTTTATCTAAGCTATTTTATTTTGTGATAGGCTTTTTTTCTTGAGACAGGGTCTCACTCTGTTGCCCGGGATAGAGTGCAGGGACATCACTGTAGCTCATTGAAACCTCAAACTCCTGGCCTAAAGCAATCCTCATGTCTCAGCCTCCCAAATAGCTGGGACTACAAGCACTCTCCACAATGCCTGGCTAAAGTTTTCTGTCTTTAGTAAAGATTGGGTCTTGCTCATGCTCAGGCTGGTCTCAAACTCCTGATATGAAGTGATCCTGCCACCTTGGCCTCCCTGAGTACTAGGATTACAGTCGTGAGAGACCAGGCCTGGCTAGCTTTTAAAAGAAGGATCTTTAACTAAAATGCAGTGGAAATTTTTGCAATAGCTATGATATATGACGGGATGAATAACCATTTTGTTAGGCAATCTAGTCAAAGCAGGCATTGCTCAAAGAGTTGTTTGTAGGGAACATGTATTTATTTACTTATTTATTTATTTTAGATTGATATAATGGTACAAATGATCATGTTACAATGTTTGCGTTTCTTTGTGGTTGAGCCTTTCACCCAGGGGGTGTACTGTATACTCTCACATTGTGCCCATTAGGTGAGAGCTTACCATTCACCCTCTCTCCTTCCCTTTCCTTTCCCTGCTCCCACTACCCCTCCTGTTTGAACTCAATCATATTTTTCTCTCTGTGAGCCTATAGTTGTTTATCTACTGGTTTCCTATTAGTATTGAGTACATTGAATACTTGATTTTCCATTCTTTTGATACTTTACTAAGAATAATGTGTTTCAACTCCATCCAGGTTAATAAAAAAGATGTGAAGTCTCCATATTTTTATGCCTGAATAGTATTCCATAGTGTGTGTGTACACATACCATGACTTATTAATCCATTCCTGTGTTGTTGTGCCCTTGGGTTGATTACATGTCTTGGTAATTATGAATTGAGCTACAATAAACATTTTAGTGCAAATGTCCTTATGGTAAGATTACTTTTTTTCTTCTGGGTGGATAACTAAGAAAGTGATTGTGGGATCAAATAAAGGTCTACTTTAATCTCTTTGAGGATTTGGCTTGCTTCTTTTCATAGAGACTGCATTAGTTTTTAATCCCACCAGCAGTGTAAAAGTATTTCCTTCTCCCTGCATCCACATCGGCATCTACAAATTCCAGCCTTTGTGATGTGGGTATTCTCACTGGGGTTAGGTGATATCTCAGTGTGGTTTTTATTTGCATTTCCTGATGATTAGGGACAAGGATTTTTTTTTTCATGTGCTTGTTGCCTATTCATCTGTCATCTTCAGAGAAGGTTCTGCTCATGTCTCTTACCCAGTTATAAATGGCATTGTTTGCTCTTTTCTTCTTGATTAGTTTGTGTTCTCTGTAGGTTCTAGTTATCAGCCCTTTGTCAGATTCATAACATGCAAACATCTTCTCCCATTCTGAAGATTATCTGTTCGCTTAGCTGTGCAGAAGGTTTGTATGTTAATCATGTCCCATTTATTTATTTTTGGTATTGCTATAATTACTAAAATATTTTCATAGTCTTATATAGTCCAGATTTTTTTCTACACTTTCTTCTAGAATTTTTGTCATTTGTGTCTTACATTAAAATCTTTTATCCATAGTTGGCTTTTGTAAGTGGTAAGAGGTGCAGGTACAGTTTCAGTCTTCTACATTTGGCTTACCAGTTCCCCCAACACCATATATTAAAATGAGATTATTTTACAAAGGATATGAAGGATCTCTACAGAGGGATCTATAAAACCACGAGAAAAGAAATAGCAGAAGATCTTAAGAAATGGAAGAACATACTATGCTTATTTCCTGGGATGAATCAATATTGTTAAAATGTCCATACTACCCAAAGTGATCTACCAATTTAAGGCAGTCCCCATCAAAGAACCTGTGTCATACTTTGAAGACATAGAAAAAATAATACTGCTTTTAATATGGAACCATAAAACCTCCCAAATAGCCAATTCAATTCTAAGAAAGAAAAAACAAATCTGGAGGCATCATATTATCAGACTTCAGGTTATACTACAAGTCTATAGTGATCAAAACAGGATGATATTGACACAAAAATAGAGATATAGTTATATGGAATTGAATAGAAAACCTACAGATGAAACCAGCTGCATATTATCATCTGGTCTTTGATAAAACAAATATGTATTTAATTTTAATATAATTAATTACATGTAATAATAGACCTTGTGTTTTTTGAGATTCCAGATAAATACTTCTAAGTGCTTTTGCATAATCTATGTGTATAAATACAACTAGAATTTATTTGGTATGTTTGCTTGACTAAGAAATAAAAATTTGGTATTAATTAGAAGTTTTCAAAAAACTGAACCCTACCTCATAAGATAGTCAAATATTAGTATATTACTACTGGAGTACCATGGGCAAGTATCTAGTTCCTTGAAAACTCCTTTCTAGAATATGCAATTGAATTTTCCCAACCTTGAGTTTTATGTGATTAATTTTAGAAAAGCTATACTTAACTAACCTCAACATTTCAATTGAATAAGCAAATAATCCACCACATTATTAATTGAGTTGTCTAAAACTCATAAATTAATTAGGCTGTAATAGTTATTTTAAGGTCAGCTTTTCAAAATTCACAGCATTGATAGCCATTAAATTTTGAAGTGAGTTCACAAAAGCCTAATTTTAAAAATCCGGGAAGAAATATTCTGGATACAATATTAACAGTACTATATACCATTGCCTCTATGTTTATCAATGTCCTCATGAAATCCATTTAGGGATTAAGTTTGAATACAAAAATCATTGCTCTCCCTGAAGAATTCTTCAATGGAAAAAGGCAGGTGAAAAATCCAGCATCAAGAAAGTTTAACTTTTCGAGGAAGAAAACTTCATAACAGTTTTTCTCTACTAGAATAGATAAAGAATATGAGATGGGAAAAGCAGAGGAGAGTATTGAGATTTCAGTGGAAAGTCATGACATGGAAAGCAGGGGGCATGAGGAGTGAATGAATTCCAGATTGGAACAGGTTCAGTGGGTATTCTTGGCAAATGACAGATGTTGGAAAGGAGTTGATTTCAGGCCAATGAGATGGAAGTTTGAGGGATTGACAGATGGAGCTGGCTGTGTGTGATGAACCTCCAAGGGCATCAGCTGAGGGAGGTGAAGTACAGTATATGCACACAGGCACAGTCCAAGGCAACATTTTTCCTGAGGAAGTGTAAAATAATGGCAAAGTTAATCTATTCAAGAGAAAGGAAAAAATTAGAAAGTCATAGAGGTGTAGCATCACACAATCACACCATCACTGTGAAGAGCCCAGTCAAGAAGAGCAAAGATTTCCACAGCAATGAAACACTGGAGTCTCAGTATTCACAGGCTGCATGTTAAGCACAGTCATGTGCAATCACTGAGCCCCAGTAAGTGAGGGGAAGCCAATGTGAAGTTAAAGAATAGACTGATCACCTGCCTAGATCTATATTTTTTATGATTCTGCCAAATTTTTAAAATGCATTGACAATTTTGTTTGCCTCTGGCAGTTTAATCATAAGAATCTAGAATGAAGATAAAATAAAAACACATAAAATAATTAAAAAGGAATAAGAATGACAAGATAGAGTAAAAGTATGTCTTTTCATCATATTCCTCATACTTACATCAAAGTGAGACTGAATATTAGATATATATGCATATATACAGATATAAAAGACTCTGAAAGGTGTCATGAAGAAGGAAGACTCACTGAAGACTTCAGTATCCAATTAAAGACTCACTGGTGGGTTCTCTGGGTTTTCTGTTTGCTTCAAATATCTCAGACTGGGTTGGTGAAGAAGCCAACTAATCAGAAAATTATAGCGTTGTTTGATGTTGTTCTTCACATTTTTGGAGAGAATATGTAAAATCATTTTCTAAATGGGGAGGAGTAAAGGGGCTGAAAGGAAGGCAAGGTTTCTACATTCCCTTTGAACTGGTACAATCATGACACCTGTAAACTGGTAAGTTGTACATATGTATTATGACACCTACAGCAATTTCTAAATTTCTGTACAAAAACACACTAAAAAACATGTTGCAAAAATCACTGATATGTTATTCTATCTTTACCACAACTGCATTTTTACCTTTTCCCATTGACAAGAAGGAAAAGTAGGAGTGAAATCCTTTGTTCCACCAACTGCATTCACATGACTCTTTTCCCACATTACTGACTGGGCACCTCCCATGGGAGGTTGAACTGTGACACATGCTGTGGTGCACATGCACACTTTATCATTGCAAATGTCTGATTTTGATGCTGTATTATACACAGTGTCACAAAGGTCACCATACATATATAGGGAAAATGGGAAATTATAGCTAAATGTACCTTTATTTACAGAATATTCATTACAAAATTTTACAAAATACAATAGAACCTCCATAGTTTTCCACCTACCTACATTGACCACCTCCTAAAGTTTACCTGATTGTACTATCCCAGATATGTACCACATATACTTGATGGAAGATGGATCTCTATATACTGACCACCTCTATAAGTTGTATCTTACCACTGGACCACTTACAGTTGGACTGTGACACACAATATTAATTCATCCTCTATGAGTTGACCAGTTGTGTCCACTCTACACTAAGGGGTAGCAGGTGTGGGATCTGCTCCTTAGTTGTACTTTTTTTTCTTTAGTATAAGTACTTTTTTCACATTTAATTATCACCACATGTTGGAATAAGCCTAATATCCTATTGTTTATCATATGTTGTAGAAGAGTTTTTTTTTTTAATTTGAAGGACTTGTCTGAATTGTTGGTATATCCTAAAATTACTGAGCAGTTTTACAGTTAATTGAGACATCATGGCCCAAAGGAAAGAACTTAAAGAGCTGACATTGAAAGAAAAGGTTGATCTTCTGGATTTTCTTGAAAGAAGCAGCCAAAGAAAGATGGTAGAATATTTTGATACTAGCAAGATTACAGTTAGCAACATCCAAAAACATAAACATGAGTGCAAAGAGAGAGACGGTAAAGAAAGCAGAGACCTACAAGGGGAAAGGGGGAAAACTTTCCTCAGTGAAGTCAATAAAGCCACGTTAAGCTGGTTCAAACAATAGGAAGAGTTAATGCCCAAACCTCCAGGCTGATGATACAAGAAGCTGCTAAAAAATCTAGTACAGGAATTTGGGGTGGCACACTTCTAAGCATCAAGATGTTTGCTTAAGAAATTTAAACTGCGATGCAAGATCTCCCAGAAAGGGTGATGTGGTAAATCCAGTGAAGTTCTAGAGGACGTTGTGAAAGAGGTCATCAGAAAGTTTCTGGACTTCACTAGAGGCTTCAAACATGGCATCTTAAACACTGACAAGTGAGGACCCTCTATCAAGGAGATGCCTGATAGGAGCCTCATGATACAGGGTAACAAATGTCAGAGTGGAAAACGTTCCGAACAATGTTTCAGTACCGCTTTGCTCTAGCTTAACCAGAGAGAAAATAAAGCCTTTGGTGACTAGTGAATTGAGAAAGCCACACACATTCAAGAATCCAAAAACTTACAACCTCCCCCTCACTTGGGGATCAAACAAATATGCATGGATGACTGGTGTCCTACTTAAGAAGTGGGTATTAAACAAGAAATGAAAGAAAAAAAAGGCCTATTCTGACAGTAGCCAACTGTCCTGACCAATTGCAAGTGAATCATCTCACAAATGTGACACTGAAATTTCCTCCTCCAAACACAACCTCAAAAATCCTACCTCTTTAACAACGCACTTAAAAACACATAAAATGCAAGAGGGTGGAGCAAGATGGCAGCCGAGTAACAGCTTCCTTGCGGCTGGGCACGGTGAGACTGGGGAGAGAGGACTTCAGGCATCTCTGGCAGGTGGGATCTACCCAGGAACTTCCCCTTGGGGACACAGGGAGACAGCGTGAGGC
>CAUYRH010061664.1:0-23707 GCA_963574655.1 Perodicticus potto | reverse complement strand
TTACACTGCTGGTGGGACTGCAAACTGATACAACCTTTTTGGAAGGAAATATGGAGAACTCTCAAAGAACTCAAGCTAGACCTCCCATTTGATCCTGCAATCCCATTACTGGGCATCTACCCAGAAGGAAAAAAATCCTTTTATCATAAGGACACTTGCACTAGACTGCTGTTTATTGCAACTCAATTTACAATCGCCAAAATGTGGAAAGAGCCTAAATGCCCACCAACCCAGGAATGGACTAACAATCTGTGGTATACGTACACTATGGAATACTATTCAGCCATTAAAAAAATGGAGACTTTACAGCCTTTGTATTAACCTGGATGGAAGTGAAACACATTACTCTTAGTAAAGTATCACAAGAATGGAGAAGCATGAATCACATGTACTTAATTTTGATTTGAGGACAATTAATGACAATTAATGACACGGTGGGGGTGAGAGAAGGTGAGAGCAGAGAGAGAAAGAATGAGGGAGGGGTGGGGAAAGGAAGAGCAGAGATAGGGAAGTAGCGAGGGGGGTGGGGTCTTGGTGTGTGCCACACCTTTTGGGGGCAAAACACAATTGTTGGAGGGACTTAACCTAACAAATGCTATCAGTGTAACCTAGTTTCTTGGACCCTCAATGAATCCCCAACAATTAAAAAAAAGAAAAGCACATTGTACCCCATGATTGCATTTATGTACACAACTATGATTTAATAAAAAATAAATGAATAAATAAAAATACCACCATAAAAAAAAAGCTTCATACTAAGATGAGTGAAAGCCAGTTGAAATTGAAAGCAAAATTCAAAAAAAAAAAAAAAAGTAGGCAAAAGACATGAACAGTTTTTTCAAAAGAAGATATACAGATGGACAATAAAAATGAAAAAATGATCAACGTTGGCTCGGTGCCCAAAGCTCAGTGGCTGGAGCGCCAGCCACATACACTAGAGCTGGCAGGTTCGAAACCAGCCCAGGCCTGCCAAACAACAATGAAAACTACAACCAAAAAAAAAAAAAAAAAAAATAGCCAGGTGCTGTGTCAGGTGCTTGTAGTCCCAGCTACTCAGGAGGCTGAGGCAAGAGAATTGCTTAAACCCAAGAATTTGAGGTTGCTGTGAGCTGTGACACAACAGCACTCTACCAAGGGTGTCAAACTGAGACTCTGTCTCTTAAATATATATATATATATACACACATATATATATATATATCTCAACATCACTAACCATTAGGGAAATGAAAATTAAAACCACAATGACATACCACCTTACCCCTGTCAGAAAGGTTATTAATAAAAAGTCAAACAAAATTGACACTAGTGCCAATGTGGTGAAAAGGGAATGCTTATACATAGTTGGTAAGAATATAAATTAGTACAACCTCTATGGAAAATAGTATGGCAATTCCTCAATGAACTAAAAAGTGACCTACCATTTGATCTAGCACTACTAGGGATCTACCCAAAGGGCAAGACATCATCATATCAAAAAGATACCTGCACCTGAATGTTAATCTCAGCACAATTCACAATTGGCTTGAGATATGGACTCAACCTAAGTGCCCATCTGATGATGGATAATGAAAATATCTACTCAGCCATAAAAAGGAATGAAATGATGTCTTTTGCAGCAACTTGGATGAAACTGAAGATCATCATCATAAGTGAAGTGTCTCAGGAATGGAAAAATAAATGCCATATGTTCTTACTTATAAGTGGGAGCCAAATGATGGGTATATGTGGCCATAAAGTGGTGTAATAATAGACCTTGGAAACTAAGAAGGGGGAGGGTAAAAGAGGGGTTAGGGACAAAAAGTTACCAGCTGAGTACAATGTACACTATTTGGGTAAAAGGTACATTAAAAGCCCTAACTTCACCACTATATAATTAATTTATATAACAAAAAACATTCGTACCCCCTAAATCCATTGAAATAAATTTTACAAAAAAGAAAGAATAAAAATAGACATTACTTTTAAAAAATGACAGGGAGAAAACATGTTTGTGTGAAGACATGAATTCAGTTTGGGACATTTTAAGTTTGCAGTTTGTCTGGGGCATGGGGTTCCTCTGACTGACAGCTACTGAATACATGGCTCTAAGATGCGGGGGCAATATCTGGCCTGTAGGTGGAGATATGTGAGTCACAGGTACCCAGGAAAACGATGGAGGGAATGATGAAGAGGATAAGGGCATGCTAGACAATAGTTCCTCTTCTCCCCTAGGCAGGACCCTTTGTTACGGGTCCCTTCATGCCCACATGCACTCATCAACACCCCGTTTCTGCTCATGATGTTCCTCCAGGCTACAGGGCCCTCAGGGGACATCTCATTCTGTACACCCCTGGGATCCTGCTGACTGGCTAAGTCAGAGTCTGGGAGCTCCAGAGAGTTCCCCAGGGAGGAATGAGATAGATTTAACACATTCAAAGAACCAAGGGCCGGAGCAAACTCGTCTTACTACTCTCTGTGTAAGTCCTGGTGAGTAACAAAGTTAGTGCTTGGCTAGGCAGGAGGCTGGGCAGAGGCTCTCACCTTGAATGTTGTAGGTGCAGAGGGAGGCACAGGGACTGAAGGCTCCCCAAAATGTTTTCACACCTGTAAATTCTCCCAGTAATTATATCAGCAAGACAGCAAGCTACTTCACACAGTAACTTAAACTGGAAAAATGTGTTTTGTGGCACTATAGGTGGGGAGGAGGAATCCTTGAGTTTTCCCTCTCTCTCTCTCCTACATCCAATCCTATCAGGCTTGCATTGTAAAGTTTTCATCTAGATGGTTCTTGAATTCTCTGAGTCTTGAGTCTCTTTGAGTTCTTGGTTCTCTGATCCTATAATCCCAGTGGAGACCAGGAAAGAATAAGAACAACCAATTTCCTGTTTCCTATCATTGAGGTTGTCCAATACCAAGTATTTGTTGAGATCCTACCTTCCTTTTGGCTCTCTATACTTGCCTGTGAGAGCCCCAGCCCCATACTAAGGTATATGGCTTAGCCTTGGGTGCAGGGTCTTTGCTCCTACTACCCTCCTCTCTTGCCCCCTTGTGACAGCCTCAGAAGGCCCATGAGAAGTGTTGGCCATATGCAAGGCACAACTCTGAAGTCTGGAAGTCTGGGTGGCCCAGAATGGAGTTATAAGTGAGCTCTTGAAGTGGAGCAAAACGGCAAACAAAGAAGGACTCTGTTAGTGTTGGGCAGTTGAGCAATACTAAGAAAGAACAAAGACATTGCTCACCTTCCATTTTATTTTGATCCTCATGTCATGAGAAAATAGCTTGAAACTAGAATAAAGAATAAAGATGTCTGAAAGAACTAAAGCCCATGCCCTGTCATGGTCAGAGATCATAAGAGAGCATCTGATGATGTCAGTAAAATTCAAATCTCCTGCTCAGGCAAAGTACTTACTGTTCACTGCCTGAACAAATCTGAACATGTGTTTGGGATTTCCTTCTGGTGTATCCATGAGAAATCTTTGGGAAAATATGAATATTGAAGATATGCAAGGGAAAGAGGCTAACGTCAATTATAAATTATTAAACTTAGAGTTGACCTTGTCAAACATGTAAAATAGATTTTGTATAAGCAGTGAGAAAAGAAAAAAGGTGTTTATCTCTAAACATCTGCATATCAGTTCTGTTTTATACACTTGCTAAAACTGGGAGAAAATCAACTGAACTCAGTTCAGTTTACTTGAACTGAGTAAATCATTTGCCGGCTTGGCTTTCCTCCATAAATCTTTCCCTCGTTCCTCCCAATCTATACCAGGCACAGTCACATCTCCATCCACCATCCTTCTGAATCTGTTTGTACAAAACTGTGCTATAGCTCTCCTTACATTGGAAGAGCAAAACTCCAAAGGGGACACTGGAAAAGCAAGATGTTCATTCTCCATTCATATGTGATCTGTGTTGCTCCTTGGATGAAATTGCAAAATGTTTCTGTTATGACCTTGTTAATTCCTAAATAATCTTAAAGAATTTTGGATCACTTTTAATTTCATAGACAATCTAATCTAAGTCATCCAAATAGCCACCCCCACTTAATGATAAAAGCCCTAAAGTTTGAATTAAATGTTGCCTCATCACCACCTCCATCACCATACCACCATCAGGCTGGGAAATGAGAGCTAGTGAGCTCTGTCCCTAAACCTTTCCCCCCTGCATTCTTCCCTCTCCCTAGTTTTCAACCTGTGACTTTTCACCTTCTGATCAAAAAAAGAGAAAATAGAGTAGAAATGGCCTCAATTGACCTGGCAATGGACCATCCTGGGTTTGCTGTAGGTTAAAACAGGTAGTTTGGGGAATACATTTCTTGAGTATACTGCCACACACTTCATTTTGACCATTGCTTGTCATTACTAGCCTGCTCAATAGAATGCAGACTCACTCAGGGAACAAAAATGTTGCCCACTGTTCTACTCCATGCACCCAATATATGCCCTAGCACAAAGTAGGTGCTCATTAAAAATGTGAAGAAAGAGGCTCGGCACCTGTGGCTCAGCGGGCTAAGGTGCCAGCCACGTACACCTGAGCTGGCGGGTTCGAATCCAGCCCGGCCCGCCAAACAAAAATGATGGCTGCAACCAAAAAATGGCCGGGCGTTGTGGCGGGTGCCTGTAGTCCCAGCTACTTGGGAGGCAGAGGCAGGAGCCTCACTTGAGCCCAGGAATTGGAGGTGGCTGTGAGCTGTGATGCCACAGCACTCTATCCAGGGTGACAGCTTGAGGCTCTGTCTCAAAAAAAATAAATAAATAAAAAATGTGAAGAAAGAAATAAAGGAATAATCTGTAAATGTATAGAAACAAGGAAGCAAAATGGACAAATGAGCCTATGGAATGATGTCATTTCTTGAACAATCTCATTATGTGATTGAATAATAACATTTCTTCTCTCTAGGAATATCAGAGGCTCAAGGAGGTCAAAGTCCCCAGGGTACCCTGGTTAGGCTGGGTCTCTCCAGGACTGGGTACAGACACCAGACCTCCTTCCCCTACCACCTCCCCAAAGCCATCCTGCACTCCTAGGGAAGATGTTGGCGTGGAGCAATGGAAGCTCCAATACATCATACACCAGCTTCTTCCTGGTGGGCTTCCCAGGGCTGCGAGAGTCCCGCGCCCTCCTGGTGCTGCCCTTCCTCAGCCTCTACCTGGTGATCATCTCTGCCAACACCCTGGTCATCCACACAGTGGTGGCCCAGCGCAGCCTGCACCAGCCCATGTACCTGCTCATTGCCCTGCTCCTGGCTGTCAACCTCTGTGCTGCCTCCACCGTGGTGCCCTCCATGCTCTTCAGCTTCTCCCCACACTTCAATCGCATCTCCCTGGCTCGCTGCCTGGTCCAGATGTTCTGCATCTACTTCCTCATTGTCTTTGACTGCAACATCCTCCTGGTCATGGCCCTGGATCGCTATGTCGCCATCTGCTACCCTCTCCGCTACTCAGAGATAGTGACAGGCCAGCTACTGGCTGGCCTACTGGGGGTGGCAGCTGCCAGGAGCACATGTATTGTTGCTCCAGTAGTGTTTCTGGCCTCCCGGGTTCACTTCTGCCGCTCAGACGTGATCCACCACTTTGCCTGTGAGCACATGGCCCTAATGAAGCTCTCCTGTGGGGACATTTCCCTGAACAAGACTGTGGGGCTCACCGTCCGCATCTTCAACAGAGTCCTAGACATGCTCCTACTAGGAGCCTCCTACTCCCGTATCATCCATGCCGCCTTCAGGATTTCCTCGGGTGGAGCACGTTCCAAGGCGCTGAACACCTGTGGCTCCCACCTCCTGGTTATCGTCACTGTCTACTCCTCAACAATGTCCTCATCCATCGTCTACCGTGTGGCCCGCACTGCCTCCCAGGATGTGCACAACCTGCTGAGTGCCTTCTACCTGCTGCTCCCATGTCTGGTCAACCCCATCATCTATGGCGCCAGAACCAAGGAGATCAGGCAGCACCTGGCAACTCTGTTCCAAAGAACACAGCTGTAGGTCCCCACTGAGAAGCCCAGGTCTCTGTCCTCACATAGGACAGAGTTACCCATCTGATTTCTGGAAGTATGCGGCTGATCCAGTGAAGGGAGGATAATATTGTGAGTCATCCTTGCTACATTTTGGCTTAGCTATTTGCCCTTACCTTTGAGATTCTTAAACATGTATTCGTTTTCCGAAAAATAGCTACTCCTTCAGAGTTTGTAGTAATCAGCTACAAAACAAGCTTGTCTCTGGCTTGTAAGTTCTCTCACCTTCCTTCTGCATATGAGTCTCATTCATTCACTCATTCATTTATTCATCAGATGTTTATTATACATAATGTACATTATGTATTATACATACATTATGTAACTTTATGATTGCAGAGAAAGAAAAAAAATCTCAGCCTCTTCCCTGAGGGAAGTTCCAGTCTAGCATGCTGTAAAGAGATGCAGTATTTATTTATAGTACAAGATTTGGTGGGAATATAGAGGAGGGGACACTCCTAAAACTAAGAACACCGCACAGAGAAGGTGAATTTAAGTTGGATTTGAAGAAATTTATGAAAGTGTTCTCTAGGGAGGAAGGAGAAGGGGAAAACAAAACTCATTCTAGACAAAAGGAACAGCACAAAGGCAGAGGACAGAAAAACTCAACAGGACGGGAGTGCACTGGTTGTCCCATGTTTCCTAGTCTCCTATTCACAGAGAGAATAGGGGGCATGGAAGAAATAAGGCTGGATGGGTAATGAAAGGTGTAAACAATGGCACCCAAAGGCCAGGCTGCAGAAGAGATGTTGAGGCCAGGTTAATTGAAAGAGGGGGGTGTGACCTGCCTGGGCAGTGCAAAGATGGTCTCTGCACCCAGAGGGCAGTTAGAGGCCCCCTTTTTTTTTTTTTTTTTTTTTTTGAAGAAACAGAGTCTCACTTTATCCCCCTTGGTAGAGTGCCGTGGCATCACACAACTCACAGCAACCTCCAACTCCTGGGCTTAGGTGATTCTCTTGCTTCAGCCTCCCGAGTAGCTGGGACCACAGGCGCCCGCCACAATGCCCGGCTATTTTTTTTGTTGCAGTTCGGCTGGGGCTGGGTTTGAACCCGCCACCCTTGGTATATGGGGCGGGCACCTTACTGACTGAGCCACAGGCACTGCCCTAGAGGCCCCTTTTATACGGGGCCGTGGGTGGGAGGGCACATTCTACAGGTTGCTTGTCAGGTTAGGGTCTTTTGGCATGAACTTCCATGGGTGGGGCTAGCAGATCCTTTGTGCATTCATCTTAGGAGGAGAGGAAGAGGAGGGGAAAAGGATTTGTGTGTGACTACATTAGGCACCCCTTGACAGGTTAAGCAGAAGCCAGATGATAAAAGGCATTATATGTTGTGATAATCAATTTGAGTTTTCAGTCCAGACAGCATGTAACCATTCAAGAGTCCAAATCAGGGACCTAGCCAGGTCATATTTGTGTTCCAGAATGATGACTCTACAGTCACAACAGAGTATGGATTAGAAGGAAACAGGCCTGTAGACCAAGAGAGTGAACGGGAAACTGTTACACTAGTCCAGATGAGCAATTACAGTAGCCTGAACCTGACTAGTGACAGCAGGCATGAAGGAAGGTGGACAGATACAAAAGAAATCAGAAGGTTCAGTTTTATATAAGGGCCAGGAAGGCAGAAGGAAAGTGAGGAGAGAATGGCTTCACCAAAGCTGAGGGAGGGGACTATGTGAAGAAGGTTGGAGGGGTAATCAATCCTAAATCCTCTGAGGGTCCTTTCATGAGACGGTCCTCACCTTCATGAGATTTAAAGTTTAAAGATCCATAGGCATTAACCAACCAATTTTAATGCAGTAGAATGGTAGGGACTGGAATAAAACCACCATGATTCTGGGGAGAACATAGAGAGGAGTAGATGAAAGGGAAGGTAGAGAAGAGGATATTGGCAAACTCGGCAGAGTAGAAAAATGTGGGACTTGAAGGGGAAAGATCTGAATTTTATTTTTGGCTCAGCCACTTACAGATGTGAGACCATGAAGCAAGCTTGGAATTCTCCTGAACATTCGTTTTCTCATCTCCAAAACGAACCATAATATTACCTGCCTGATAGGGAGAGGAGAAGCCAGGTAAGAGGAAAGCTAAGGGATGATCCATTAAGTGACATTCCCGATGAGAACTAGAGGAAAGCAGAATCTTGAGAGAAGGAAGACCCTCCTTTTCTGACATACAGTTGATTCTTTAGAAATGGGGAGTTAACTGACCCTCTATGCAGTAGAAAATCTACATACGTGTATACTTTGACTCCTCCCCAAATAAACTACTAATAGCCCACTGTGACCAGAAGCCTTAGTGATAAACATAGATGATTCATTAACACATACCTTGTATGTTATATCAATTATATACTGTATTCTTACAATAAAGTAAGATACACAAAAGAAAAAAACATAAATAAAATTGTAAGGAAGAGGCGGTGCCTGTGGCTCAAAGGAGTAGGGTGCCAGCCCCATATACTGGAGGTGGCGGGTTCAAACCCAGCCCCAGCCAAAAACTAAAAAAAAAAAAATCATAAGGAAGAGAAAACAAATTATTCATTAAGGGGGGAAGTGGATCATCATAAAGGTCTCCATCTTCACAGTCTTCATGTTGAATAGGCTGAGGAAGAGGAAGGGTTGGTCTTGCTGCCTCAGGGGTGGCAGAGGTGGAAGAAAATCCACGTGTAAGTGAACTCATGCTGTTCAAAGCCATTTTGTTCAAGGGTCAACAGCAGAAAGAAAGGAGTTCAGAGGGATGCAGAACCTCACACTTGTGCTGTTTCTCCAGAGACCCTTAGCAGTCAAAGAACAGCTGTCATCCAGTTGTCAGAATCAGAAAAACAAGCATACTGGAGGGAGGGTGACCGTGCTGCCCAATACCCAAGCATGAGGAGGGCAGAGAAGACAGGAGGGCTCTGAACAACTAAGGAAAGATTAAAGGCCTAGAAGTTATCATGATATATAAAAGCAGGGAAAGTAGGGGGAAGGAATAAGGTGGCTGGAAAGAAAATACTAAAATATAAGAGTTCACAGATGATATTTCTGCATGATGATTCAGGGTATGACCATAATATTTGTGGCCAGGATTACATGGAAAATATGTCAGTCACCTGTGCTGAAGGAGGCAAATAACAACCAAGGATGCTGACTGGATCATCTACATGAATGAATTTTACTGTAGTTCCAGAGAATGTCACGAATTGGACAGAGAAGGCAGACCGAGTCAAGGTCCTCTGTGTGAACAGATAAAGAACCTTGAAGCTGTTAGATGACAGTGATGAAGAAAGAAGGGGACATAACATTGGGAAAAGAGCAATTTTAGGCAACACTTGGGAGCCTATGAAAATGCCACTGTACTCTAGCCTGGGAAACAGAGTGAGCCCCTGTCTCAAAGAGAGAGAGACAGAGAGAAAAGACAGAGAAAAGAAAAGGAAAAGGAAAAAGAAAAAAGAGATAATACTCACGTAAGTAAAATTATAAGTTAAAAAGAAAACATTATAACATACACTATAGAAATAAAAAGGATTATGAGATACTATGATGAACAGTTATACAACCTGGAAAAAATAGTTCAAGACTATCCTGAACAACCTAGCAAGACCCCATCTTTCCAAAAAATAATTAGCTAGATGAGGTGGCATGTGCCTATAGTCCCAGCTAAAAAACATGTACAAGAATAGTTATAGTTAGCTAGGCATCATGGTTGGTGCCTGTAAGTCTCAGCTACTTGGGAGGCTGAGGCAAGAAGATTGAGGTTACTGTGAGCTAGGCTAAGGCCATAGCACTTTACACCAGGCAACAGAGTGAGACTCTGTCTCAAAAAGAAGAAAAAATGGGCTGGGTGCCTGTGGCTCAAGCGGCTAAGGCGTCAGCCACGCACACCTGAGCTGGTGGGTTCGAATCCAGCCCAGCCCGCCAAACAAAAAATGGCCAGGCATTGTGGTGGGCGCCTGTAGTCCCAGCTACTTGGGAGGCTGAAGCAGTAGACTCGCTTAAGCCCAGGAATTGGAGGTTGCTGTGAGCTGTGATGCCACGGCACTCTACCCAGGGTGACAGCTTGAGGCTCTGTCTCAAAAAAAAAAAAAAGAAGAAGAAAAGAATATAGTGTAATTGTCCCTAATCGTGAAAAACTAACAATACCATAAACGTTTTGATTTAATAGAATATGTAAATAGATTATAGGACAATCATATATTGGAATCCTATCGACCATAAAATAGCCAAGCATGGTTGCTCACGCCTGTAATTCTAGCACTCTGGGAGGTTGAGAAGGGATGCTGCTTGAGCTCAGGAGTTTGAAACCAGCCTGAGCAAGAGCAAGATCCCATCTCTACTTAAAATAGAAAAATTAGCCAGGCATTGTAGTGGCCACCTATAGTCCCAGGTACTTAGGAGGCAGAAGGATGGCTTGAGCCTAGAAGTTTGAGGTTGCTGCAAGCTAGGCTGATGCCATGGCCCTCTAGCCCAGGCAACAGAGTGAAACTCTGTCTCAAAAATAAAAAATGGGGCTCGGGGGCAGCACCTGTGGCTCACTGAGTAGGGCGCCGGCCCCATATACCAAAGGTGGTGGGTTCAAACCCAGCCTCAGCCAAACTGCAAAATAGAAAAAAAAAAAAAATGGGGCTCGGTGCCTGTGGCTCAATGGGCTAAGGTGCCAGCCACGTACACCTAAGCTGGCGGGTTCTAATCCAGCCCGAACCCACCAAACAACAATGGCTGCAACCAAAAAAAAAAAATGGCCGGGCGCCTGTAGTCCCAGCTACTTTGGAGGCAGAGGCAAGAGACTCGCTTGAGCCAAGGAACTGGAGGTTGCTGTGAGCTGTGATGCCACAGCACTCTATCCAGGGGGACAGCTTGAGGCTCTGTCTCAAAAAAAATAATAATAAATAATAAAAAAAATAAAAAATAAAAAACAAGCTCAGCATCTGTGGCTCAAGTGGCTAAGGCGCCAGCCACCTACTCCTGAGACTACAGGTGCCAACTAAGGTGCTAGCCACATACAACTGAGCTGGTGGATTTCAATCCAGCCCGGACCTGCCAAACAACAATGATGGCTGCAACCAAAAAATAGCCGGACATTGTGGTGGGCGCCTATAGTCCCAGCTACTTGAGAGGTGGAGGCAGGAGAATCACTTGAACCCAGGAGTTGGAGGCTGCTGTGAGCTGTGATGCCACAGCACTCTACCCAGGGCAACAGCTTGAGGCTCTGTCTCATAAATAAATAAATAAATAGCAAAAAATTAAATAAACTACAGTTACATAGAACAACATATATGAATTTTGCAAACATAATATTGATTTTATCATGTTTTTCTAAATCCCTTCAAGATAAAATAGACTGTTTCAAAGTTCCAAAATAGGCCAGGCACTGTGGCTCATGCCTGTAATCCTAGCACTCTGGGAGGTCAAGGCAGGTGGATTGCTTGAGCTCAGGAGTTCAAGACCAGCCTGAGCAAGAGCCAGACCCCATCTCTAAAAATAGAAAAACTGGCCAGGCGTTGTGGCAGATGCCTATAGTCCCAGCTCCTCAGGAGGCTGAGGTATGAGGATCATTTGAGCCCAAGAGTATGAGGTTGCTGTGAGCTCTGACACCATGGCACTCTACCCAGGGCAACCAAGTCTCAAAAAACAATAAATAAATAAGAGTCCCAAATTACAAGATATTTTGGGTTTATAATTAATGTAGAAATAAAACATATGGCAATGATAACAAGAAAACTGATGGGAAGAAATGAAAGTTTTTGTAAGGATCTCATATTATTTGTGAAGTGGTGCAACATTACCGGAAGACAGACTTTGATAAATTGAAAGTGTGTACTATAAACCCTGACGCGACCACTAAAATAATACAACAAAGGAAATGATAATAAACCAAAAAAGGGGGTGGCACCTGTGGCTCAGTGAGTAGGGCACCGGCCCCATATGCCAAGGGTGCCAGGTTCAAACCTGGCCCTGGCCAAACTGCAACAACAACAACAAAAAATAGCCAGGCGTTGTGGTGGGCGCCTGTAGCCCCAGCTACTTGGGAGGCTGAGGCAAGAGAATTGTCTAAGCCCAAGAGCTGGAGGTTGCTGTGAGCTGTGACGCCACTGCACTCTACCATGGCCAATAAAGTAAAACTCTGTCTCTAAAAAAAAACAAAAATAAATAAACAAACAAAGGAGATAAAATAGAATCAGTTTTTAAAAAATGATTAGGGAAAGGAGCTTTATCAGACCTGCTCTTTCCAAATTCCAGAGGACAAATTGGTGATGGCCCTCTGGAGGAGCAGCCCTTGCCTCTGTGGTCCCCAGGTTTTCGCAGCAGAGTGCACAGTACACTCACCTTCTGCCCAAGCTCTGGAGCCCCCCAACTAGGGAAGTAAATACCTCGCCAACCTTGGTGTGTAGGTACATGTGTAGTCACAATACACACACATACACACACACACACATTGCCCCTAAATTGGGTCCCTGTCACCCCTGGGCTCTCCTAATGCTACCCAATTGTCCTTTCCTGACTTTGGATAACCCCTAAGTGTCCATGTAAAATCCAAATTGCAAGAGCTCCTTCCAGCTGAGCCCCAAGTCATCCGGTCAGCAGTATCAGTTTATGCCTGTTTGTGCCCCTGAGATGGAGCCTGACCTAACACCTGATTTGCTCGCTCTCTCTGAACCTCTAAGGGCTTATCTGTAAGATAAGAGAAATCCCTTAGAGGTGACTGCTCTGTGAGAACTACCAAGAGCCACAGAGATGAGAATGTTAGCACACTGTCACCTAGCCCCAACCCTCTCCCCAGTGTCCTCTCTAAGGGACAGGTGAGGTCTTCTGAGTTTTTCCTTCTTTCCTTGAGTCTGTAGAAATTACTTCCCTTTGGGAATCTCCTCAGGCTCCAGGCACAGGTCTAATTATCCATCCTTCTCCCTCAGCTTCATAGATCAGAGCCTTGGTGCGGGCACTGGCCTCTGGCCTTACCTCTTGAGAGGGAAACCAAAGCCACTGCAGGTGGCAACCCAATCAGAGACTCTTACAGGCTGCCACAGTGAGGAGACAAGAGATTTATGGGGGATTTGGAGGCAGGTAAACCTGAGATTCAAACTGAATTCCACCTTTCACCATTGATAAACCTTAGTTCATATCCTAGCCCTATCATTTAATTAATACCTGTCACTTTAAGAACTTTAGTTAATCCTAGCACTCTGGGAGGCCGAGGTGGGTGGATTGCTTGAGTTCATAAGTTCAAGACCAGCCTGAGCCAAAAAAAAAAAAAAAAGGGAGACCCTCATTTATACTAAAATAGAAAAACTGAGGCCAAAGAATCACTTGAGCTCAAGAGTTGGAGGTTGCTGTGAGCAATGATGCCATTGCACTCTAACCAGGGCAACAGCTTGAGACTCTGTCTCAAAAAAAAAAAAAAAGAACCTTAGATAACTTCTCTAAATCTCAGTGCCCCTTCTGTGAAGTGGGTTAATAAATAGTACATTCAGCCGTACATTCAGCCCTCTGTATCTGTGGGCCTCAAGTCCATGGGTTCAACCAACTACAGAACAAAAATATTTGGAAAAATAAAAGACAAAAATACTACAAAAAATAATACAAATTTCAAAGTACAGTATAACAACTGCTTATATAGCATTTACATTACATTAAGTATTTTAAACAATCTGGAGATGATTTAAAGTATACAGGAGAATGTATGTAGGTTTACAAAAAGTCTATGCCTTTTTATTGATTCGTAATGCACATGACGAAGTTTTAATACATACAATGTATAGTAATCAGACCAAGGAAATTAGCATCTCACGCTTTCATCACTTCTTTGTGCTGAGAACATTCACTATCCTTCTTCTAGCTAGTTGAAACTATATAATATACAAGGGCTGTCTAGAAAATATCCAGCCAGTGTTAATACTATTTTTCATATTTCATTCTGCAATGTTACAGAACACTAGAAATTAATCTTCCTATCTGGTTGTAATTTTGTATCTTTTTAACAAATCTCTCCCTATCCTTCCCCTCCCCTGCCTTTCTTAGCCTCTAATAGCTTCTCTTCTACTTTTTACTTCTATGAGATCAACTTTCCTTTAGCATCCAAATATGATTGAGAGCATGCACTGCTTAGCTTTCTGTTCCTGGCTTATTTTATTTATATAGGTATTGTCCTCCAGTTCCACCCTAGTTGCCATGAATGACAATGACAGGCCTTTGTTCCTTTTTTTTTTTTTTTTTTTTTTTGAGACAGCATCTCACTATGTCATCCTCGATAGAGTGCCATGGTGTCACACCTCACAGCACCCTCAAACTCTTGGGCCTAAGCGATTCTCTTGCCTCAGGCTCCCAAGTAGCTGGGATTATAGGCACCCACCACAATGCCTGGTTAGTTTTTGGTTTTAGTTGTCATTGTTGTTTAGCTGGCCTGGGCCAGTTTGGAACCTGCCAGCTCCAGTGTATGTGGCTGGCACCCTAGCTGCTGAGCTACAGGCACCGAGCCAGGATTTTGTTCCTTTTATGGCTGAACAGTATTCCATTGTTTATATATACAACCTTTTCTTTGTCCATTCATCTGTTAGACAATTGGGTTGATACCATATACTGGCTCTTGTGAAAAGTGCTGCAATAAACATGGAGGTGAAGATATCTTGTTGATATAGTGATTTCCTTTCCTTTGGGTAATGGCCAAGTAAGTGGGATTCCTGGATTATGTGGTAGTTTTTTGAGGAAACTCCATACTGGTCTCCATAGTGGCTGTACCTATTTTACATTCCACCAACAATGTGTAAGAGTCTCCTTTTCTCTGCATCCTTGCTAGCATTTGTTATTTTTTGTCTTTTTGATAATAGTCATCCTAACTAGGGGGCTATAATATACCTCATTGTGGTTTTAATTTGTATTTCCTGATGATTAGTGACATTGTGCATTTTTCATACATTTTTTGGCTATTTGTATGTCTTCTTTTGATAAATGTCTGCGCAGATCATTTGACTATTTTTTAATCAGATGTTTCAGTTCCTTGTACATTCTGAATATTAATCTCCTGGCAGATGAATAGCTTGCAAATACTTTCCCATTCTGTGAGTTGTCTGTTTTTTCTCTCTGCAGATTGTTTCCTTTGCTGGGCAGAAGCTTTTTTAGTTTGATATAATCCCATTTGTTTACTTTTGCTTTTGTTGCCTGTGTTTTTGAGGTCTTATGCAAAAAATCTTTTTCCAGATTAATGTACCTGCAGCATATCCCCTATGTTTTCTTTCAGTGGTTTTATAATTTAGGGTGTTACATTTAGGTCTGTAATCCACCTTGAGTTGATTAAGAGGAAGAGGTCTAGTTTTATTCTTCTGTATCCATATCTAGTTTTCCCAGTTGTTTATAAGGGAGTTGACCATCTGCAGATTTTGTTATTCGTGGAGGATTCTGGAATCAATCCTCAACAATACCAAGAGACAACCATATTTGTCTCTTAGGATTGCTGTGAATACTGAAGAGATACTACATGGAAAACACTTGGAACCATGTCTGGCATGTACTAAGTACTTAATAGAAGCTAACTCAATATTGCTGCTAAGATTAAGAATATCTGAAGCCTGGCTTGGCGCCTGTGGCTCAACAGGCTAGGGCACCAGCCACGAACACCTGAGCTGGCAGGTTCGAATCCAGCCCGGGCCCACCAAACAACGATGATGGCTGCAACCAAAAAATGGCCGGGCGTTGTGGTGGGTGCCTGTGGTCCCAGCTACTTGGGAGGCTGAGGCAGGAGACTCGCTTGAGCCCAGGAATTGGAGGTTGCCGTGAGCTGTGACTCCACGGCACTCTATCCAGGGTGACAGCTTGAGGCTCTGTCTCAAAAAAAAAAACAAAAAGAATATCTGAAGCCTGTCCAATGCTGACTCATTTGTGCGGTAAGAGGTATGTAGAGGGAAAAGTCCTAGAAGACCTAAATTTGAGGCCTAGCTCTTCTTGCTGGATGAGACCAAGCAAATCTCTTGAAATCTCTGAGCCTTGTTGGGTTAGGTTCTTATTCATTCATTCAACCTCAAAGGGCTACTCTAAATTCAAATTAGAATGCTTAACAAAATTAAACATTGTACATTCATTGATTACTTCAACGCAACCAGTTATATAGTAGGCTCTGTGTGGGGCACTGGGATGGACATGAAGAAGACATGGTCTCCCTACCAGGAACAGTTAGTCTGGTGGGGAGATAGATTAGCAAGCCAGTGATTATAGCATGATAAAGACATGCCAGGGCCTTGGCTCTAAAGGTAAGAAGAAAGATTAGCATCAAGAGGGCTATATGAAGAAGTTAAGAAAGACTTGAGCTTTTTTATAAGCTGAAGGGAAAGAAGAAAGAAGTTGAAAATGTCCTGAGAACAGAAGACAGAATAAACATCTCTTCAGTGAACTGAAGGAAAAGAGAAAGATGAACACATTAGCTGAACAATTTGTGGGGACAGGGATACGGAAGGAGCTCCTGTCTATAGCTTTGACTTTTAGTGAAGGAGCTATGCCTCCTTCTCTAGAAACCACATGATGTCTGTCATTGTCATCTCAGCTCTCCCATCTCTGTTTTCTGCTGCTCAGAACATGAAACCTTATAGGATAACTTTGCCGTATTGGTCTTTCATTTCTATAGTCTGTACATTCCTTTATCTTGAAGTCTCCAGAACAACCAAACCTTCCCCCCACCCCTGGTTTTAGCACTCCATTTTGTTTTTTGTTTTTTGTTTTTTGTTTTTTTTTGCAGTGTTCGGCTGGGGCTGGGTTTGAACCGCCACCTCCAGCCTATGGGGCCGGTACCCTACTCCTTTGAGCCACAGGCACCGTCCTCTATTTTGTTCTCACCCATCTCTCTTTGCTCTTCTTCTCAGTCTCCACTGACATCTGCTTTCTGCCTACCCCTTAGGATTCTATCTCATGTCCTCTATAAAATTACGATCCCTGCATTGTCATCTCCAGCCTTAATCTTTTATCTGAACTCTTTGCCATTACGTGTATTTGTTGGCTGGACATCTCCTAACTTATGAGTCCTCAAAATATCCAAACGTAATTCATTAATTTTATCTTCCAGCACCCCAACACTGTTCCTCCTTTCTCAGGTTTTAGAAGCTCCAATGTAGCTGTCATAGCTTTAAAAAAAAAAAAAAACCTTGAAATTATTGTTGATTTGATTCCTCCCTTTCCCTCTACTTTCACCTGGCTCTTCTTTTTTATTATTATTTTTTTTCAATAACATTTCACTATGCTTCCCAGCCTGGTACAAACTCCTGGGCTCAAGCAATCCTCCAGCCTCAGCCACCCAAGAAGCTGGGACAGGCATGTCCCATTATGCCCAGATTCAACTGGTTCTTAAGTCTGATTGATTTGACTCTAAATGCATCCCTTCATCTCTCTTAAGGTCTTCACTGTCCAGTTAACTGATCTTGTCATCTCTCACCATCTTTTTCATCCCATCTGTCCCTTCTTTGAGTTTCTATTTTAGATCTCCTTTATTGACTGTTCTGGGGTTCAGTGTCAAAGAAGCTCCTTAAGAAAGCTACCTGAGGAATCCCAAGACACACAACAGGACAGCAAATTACAGTTCACACGCTAGAGACAGACCAACCTTGTCCAAGTTAAGAGATTCATAAGCAGCTTGTGTCAGTTTCTCCTCCTCAAGTATGACCACCTTCGTGTATATATGGAAAAGAGGAGTATGGGCTCCCAGAACATCTTCTTGGTCACAGCTCTTCCAGGTTACATTTTCCTCCTCACTCCTTCATCATGAATCACCACTCTCCTTCATAAAAGTCCTCTACAGACTTTCACTATAAGGACTATTACCACTTCCCCAAAAGGTTGTCCGGGCCTCATCCAACTCCAGCAGCAATACATTTCCCAATTATGCTGTCTAAAAAGCTCTCAGATTTCCAGAAAGATATTCCAGGGTGTGCTTTGTAATTCCAAGTCTACTTTCTTTTTTTTTTTTCTTGAGACAGAGCCTCAAGCTGTCACCCTGGATAGAGTGCTGTGGCATCACAGCTCACAGCAACCTCCAATTCCTGGGCTCAAGCGAGTCTCTTGCCTCCTCCTCCCAAGTAGATGGGACTACAGGCGCTCGCCACAACGCCCAGCCATTTTTTTTGGTTGCAACCGTCATTGTTGTTTGGCAGGCCCAGGCTGGATTCAAACCCGCCAGCTGAGGTGTACATGGCTGGCGCCTTAGCCCACTGAGCCACAGGCGCCGAGCCCCTTTCTTTTGAGTTCTTCCTATAGTGTGAATGTGAAGATATGTCTTATTAATATTCTGAGTCAGAGGGTGACTACAGTAACATCTACACACTGATTTTTCAAAGACAATGCATCTAAATCTATAAAAAGAAAGAAAAACATTTCCTAACTGCTCCACAATTTATAAGACTTCTCTACTGTTCAGCGCAGGTGGTACTAGCAGTAAAATGATCAACTCCCTGGTTTACCTGAACGATTTCCTGTGATGCCAGAAGGTCAGTGCTAAATCTAAGAAATTCTCAGGCAAACTGGGGTGAGTTGATTATTCTGAAGTTGTTATAAAAATGCATTCTGGATCAGCCATGGTGTCTCACTCCTATAATTTCAGCCCTTTGGAGGACTCAAGACTTGGAGAATAGGCTCGGCGCCTGTGGCTCAACAGACTAAGGTGCCAGTCACGTACACCTGAGCTGGGGGGTAGAATCCATCCCCGGCCCACCAAACGACGACAACTGCAACCAAAAAAAAAATGGCCGGGCGTTGTGGCGGGCGCCTGTAGTCCCAGCTACTTGGGAGACGGAGGCAGGAGCCCAGGAATTGGAAGTTGCTATGAGCTGTGATGCCACAGCACTCTTTCCAGGGTGACAGCTTGAGGCTCTGTCTCAAAAAAAAAAAAAAAAAGAAAAGACTTGGAGACTATACTGAGACCCTATCTCTACAAAAAAGTTTTACAAATTTAGCCAGATGTGATGATGGATTCCTGTAGTCCTAGCTACTCAGAAGGCTGAGGTGGGAGGATTGGGTGAGCCCAGGAGTTTCAGTTAATAGTGACCTATAATCATGCCACTGTACTCTAGCTTGGGCAACAGAGTGAGGCCCTGTTGCTAAAAAAATTTAGACTAGGCACAGTGGTTCACATCTGTGATTCCAACATTTTGAGAGGCCAAGGTGGGAGGATCACTTGAGGCCAGTATCTTGAGACCAGCCTAGGCAACATAGCAAGACCCCATCTCTTAAACAAACTTTTTTATCTTGGTGTGGTGGGAACATGCCTGAAGTCACAGCTACTCTGGAGACTGAGATAGTAGGACTGCTTGAGTTTAGGAGTTAAAGGCTGCAGTGAGCTATGTTCACACCACTGCATTCCAGCCTGAGTGACAGAGTGAGACCTTATCTCAAAAATAAGTAAGTAAGTAATTTTTAAAAAAAGAATACAAGAATGCATGGTAAAGTGACTACCTGGGTTCACATGCAACTCTGCCATTTACTAACTGTGTGTCTTTGAATTAGACTTACCCTCTCTGTGCCTCAGTTTCTTTTTTTTCTTTTGTAGTTGAGATTTTATTGGTTGTGTTGAGCATCAGTACAGACATTTCACCTTGTGCACAATTCTTAACATATATACCCCAAATCTAAAAACCCATTTATTGTAATTCTTTTTTAAACAGTTATTCCAGTGACTTTCCAGCTTAAAATTTGGAGGCAAATTTTCCTTGAAAGGATATCAAGTACCAGTATCTTCAAATGTTGATAAGCTGTTATGTAAGTCCAACCAATTCACAATTTATTACCATATATATACATGATAAATTTTCAGTTCTTCACAGCACAGTAACAAGAAAAACAAGAGTACCACAACCAAAGATGTTACAAAGTGTACACAATACTGACAGGGAGAGCCATGATTACAGGAGTGGTTTTCTTTGGGAAACAATTCTACTAAAAAACATGTGGCTCAAAAGAGTAGGGCGCTGGCTCCATATGCTGGAGGTGGCGGGTTCAAACCCAGCCCCAGCCAAAAACTGCAATAAAATAAAATAAAATAAAACATCAGGGATATTCACCCAAAAAAAAAAAAAAAAAAACATGGGAATAGAAGTAATTTTAAATATTCAAAATGTTAAATGCAGGACTGGGACTCCATGCTGCCATTTAGTATACTTTGTATTTCAGGATGTAAAAACTAACAGCCATCTATAAAATGTTAAGCTCACACTAAGACAGTCAAAGCTTCCCTCAATTCAATATCCCACAATATTTTCTGGTCGGACCAAAAAATAAACTACCAGCCAATGAGTTCACCTCTTAAAAAAAATTTACACTTTAAAAATGGGATGAGGGGCTCGGCGTCTGTGGCTCAACGGACTAAGGCGCCAGCCACGCACACCTGAGCTGGCGGGTTCGAATCCAGCCCGGCCCGCCAAACAACAATGACGGCTGCAACCAAGAAATGGCCGGGCGTTGTGGCGGGCGTCTGTAGTCCCAGCTACTTGGGAAGTAGAGGCAGGAGACTCGCTCGAGCCCAGGAATTGGAGGTTGCTGTGAGCTGTGATGCCACAGCACTCTATCCAGGGTGACAGCTTGGGCTGTCTCAAAAAAAAAAAAAAAAAAAATGGGATGAGGTGGGATTTCCTCCTTCTTTCTCTTTTTTTTTTTTTTGTCACGCGTGTGCGAGCGGGTCCGGGCACACGTTCCATTGCTCGGGGGCGCGCGCCGCGCGGGCCGCCCCCTTACTCTCCCTGCGGCCGCAGGCCCGGGCCTCGCCCTGGCCGCCGAGGCTCCCGCGGCTGACAGAGCCCAACTCTTCGCCGCGGCGACGGGTGCCTCCGGAGGAGCCCCGGGCTGGCCGCGGCCTCCAGGCAGGGCTCGGGGGTCGGGCGGGCCGCCGCAGGTCCCGGAGGGGTGCTTGGCCAGCGGCTGACATTTTTTGTTTGCTCCGGACTAGACGGTGGGCGGCAGTTGGTCCAGGCTTTTCCGCGCGCTGAAAGTCAGCGAGAAAAACAGCGCGCGGGGAGCGAGAGCGCGGCGCCTACGCCCTTCTTACTTAGGGTTAGCAAGAAGATGGCCGCCCCTCCCGGCCCTCCCTCCGCACCCTGATTCCCTCCTTCTTAAAAATGTTTCTAGAGCTACTAAAAAACTTGCATTTACAAAATAGTTGATAAAAATATTCCTCTGGATTGTGCAAGAAGGGAGACAGGAACCACTGATAGACATAGTGTGTGATAGTAATCATACCTGGCTTCTTTCTCTCCTGCTTCATCAGCGCTGGCCTCTCCTCTGTTTTAGTTTCTCCCTTTTCCGCAGGTAAATCTTTATTTTCTTGGTTAGCGACTTCAGCCTGCTTTCCCTTTGCTCCCCTTTCCCCTTTTGGTTGAACTTATTTGTCTGAGGATTTATCCTTTGCTGCTGCCTTTTGCTTCGTTTCCACTTTTGCCGGAGCAGGTTAGCTGACAACCACCGATCTCCTCTTGGCTCTTGCTTCCTCGGGCCTTCCGCAGGGCTGACCTTCCTCTTCTGCATCTTGGCAGGTATGACGTGTGCCGGGTGCCTGCGGGACGAGGTGCCCCCAGAGCCTTTGCCAAGCTGGGCTGCTGCTCCTGCCGCCTCAGCCGTGCAGATTAAGTCCAATGTTTCTTTGTTGATTTTCTGTCTAGAATGATTGTCCAGTGCTGAAAGTGGGGTGTTGATGTCCGCATGAGTTATTGTGGACCTATCTCTGTCTTTGGCCCTAATAATATTTGCTTTAGATATCTGGATGCTCCAGGATTGAATGCGCATTATAGTCACAATTTTTTATATCCTCTTGTTTAATCAATCTCTTTATTGGTAAACATATATAGTGACGTTTGTGTCTCTTTTTAGAGTTTTGTCTTAAAATTTATTTTATCTAATATACGCTTTTTTTTTTTTTTTTTGGTCTGGGGCAGGGTTTGAACCCACCACCTGTGGCATATGGGACCAGCGCCCTACTCCTTTGAGCCACAGGCACCGCCTATATTTTATCTAATATAAATATAGCTACTTCTCTTTTTTGTTCCATTTGCATGGAATATCTTTTTCCATCCTTTTAAGTCTATATGTGCCTTTATAAGTGAATTAAGCTTTTTGTAGGCAACATACAGTTGTGTTTTGTTTCTTCAGCCATTCAGCCATTCTATCTTTTTGATTAGAGAATTTAGTTCACTTATATTCAAGATTATGACTAACATATAAGAACTTTACTACTGCCATTTTGCTATTTGTTTATGGGGGGGTGTTTTAAATTTTTTAGACAGAGTCTTACTCTGTTGCCCTGGGGTTGAGTGCCGTGGCATCATCATAACTCATAGCAACCTCAACTCTTGGGCTCAGCTTCCCAAGAAGCTGGGACGACAGGTGCCTGCCACAATGCCTGGCTAATTTTTCTATTTTTTGTAGAGATTGTGTCTCAGTCTTGCTCAAGCTGGTCTTGAACTCATGAGCTCAAGCAATCCCTCCGTCTTGGCCTCCCAGAGTGCTAGGATTACATGTATGAGCTACCATGCCCGGCTTTCACGGGTTTTTTATTAGTCTTCTTATCCTTTCTAACTTCTTTTCTGTATTACTTTGTGTAAAAGTCATTTTCTCTGGTAGTAAATTTCTTGCTTTTTATGTTTGGTGTATCTATTACAGGTTTTTGTTTGCAGTTACTTCTGACACTTGCAAATAATATCTTACAACCAATTATTAAACTGATGACAACTTGACTCTGACTACATAAAAGGAAAACAACAAACAAACAAGCAAAGAGAAAACTAAAAAAAAAACTATACTTTAACTCCATCCCCATGCTGGTTTTTGTGGGGGTTTTTTGTTTTGTTTTGTTTTTGAAACAGAGTCTCACTACCTCGCCCTCAGTCTCTAGAGTGCTATGATGTCCCAGTTCACAGCAAACTCCAACTCTTGGGCTTAAGCGATTCTCTTGCCTCAACCTCCCAAGTAGTTGGGACTATGGCACCCGCCACAACACCTGGCTATTTTTTTGTTGCAGTTGTTTAGCTGGCCAGGGCCAGGTTCAAACCCATCACCCTCAGTGTAGGTGGCTGGTACTGTAACAACCATGCTACAGGCACCAAGCCTCCCTTCCCATGCTTTTTGACTTTTGGTTGTCTCCATTTATATCTTTTTTTTATTATTATTGTTTGGGATTCATTGAGTGCACAAAGAATGATGTTACGCTGATTGCAATTGTTAGCTAAAGTGCCTCTTGTAATTGTGTCCTGCCCCCAAGAGATGTGCCATACACCTGACCTCCCCATCCCTCTTTCCTCCCCTCTCCCCAATCCCTCATTCCCCTACCCCATTGTATTATATCATCTACTGCCTTCATATTAGAATTGAGTACATTGGATTTTTGCTTCTCCATTCTTGTGATGCTTTACTAAGAAGAATGTGTTCCATTTGTATCTTTTTATATTGTCTTTCCCTTAAAAAGTTGTAGTTATTATTTTTGATAGCTATGTCTTTTAGTCTTCATAAATTACTCACATCTTTATGAGTAGTTACACACTGCAATTACAGTATTAGAATATTCTGTATTTGTCTGTGTATTTACTATTACTAGTGAGTTTTATACCCTCAAATGATTTCTTATTGCTCATTAATGACCTTTTCTTTCAGACTGAAGAACTCCTTTTAGCATTTCTTTTTTTTTTTGAGACAGAGCCTCAAGTTGTCACCCTGGATAGAGTGCCGTGGCATCACAGCTCACAGCAACGTCCAATTCCTGGGCTCAAGCGAGTCTCCTGCCTC
>CAUYRH010061663.1:0-15838 GCA_963574655.1 Perodicticus potto | reverse complement strand
CGCCCGCCATGGCCATTTTTTGGTTGCAGCCATCGTTGTTTGGCAGGCCTGGACTGGATTCGAACCCGCCAGCTCAGGTGTACATGGCTGGCGCCTTAGCCAGTTGAGCCACAGGCACGGAGCCACATAACAATTTTATTTATTTTTTTATTATTATTGTTTTCTTACACTGGTTGTTCAATTTTTATTTATTTATTTATTTTTCTGAGACAGATCCTCAAGCTGTCACCCTGGATAGAGTGCTGTGACATCACAGCTCACAGCAACCTCCAATTCCTGGGCTCAAGCGAGTCTCCTGCCTCCGCCTCCCAAGTAGCTGGGACTACAGGCGTCCACCACAACGCCCGGCCATTTCTTGGTTGCAGCTGTCATTGTTGTTTGGCGGGCCCGGGCTGGATTTGAACCCGCCAGCTCAGGTGTATGTGGCTGGCACCTTAGCCCATTGAGTCACAGGCGCCGAGCCAACAATTTTAAATGGACATAAATAGTAAAGTCTTTATTTTTCTGGAACAGTCTTATTTATTATTCACTCTCCATCTTGGTTTTACTCTTACTTTGTAGAGGCATAAGATTCTAGTTATGATACTAAATTTAATTGTAATATTTATGAACTGATCTCTAGCTATCAGGATGCCAACCTGCCCCTGAAGGGTATTCTCCAACACTACAGTGGCAACAACAACAAGTAGCACAGTTTTCAATTGTTCGACAGGTAAGTATCAAATTTTATCAAATTAGACCCCCTTTCAGATTTATTTCTGTTCTTAGAAGATAGTTGGAGAACTAAGATCTATGATTCTGAAGTATACTGAACCCCCATGAATTAATTACCAAATTCTTATAATCATTAAACATAATCTAGTTTGGAACATATTTTTTAAGTTTCAGATGGTTAGAATTTTGTGCAGAAACTGATTTCTTTTGTTGTGCATTCTCTGAAAACCCCTGTCTGACTTTTCTTCCTTTAGAGTGTGAATAAACATAGAAGTCACTGGAAGTCACAACAGTTGGATAGTAATGTGACAATGGTATGTAAATTTCTCAGTTTAAGTTGTAAAATACACACCTGTTTGAAATAGTCCATATGTATTTCTAATCTTTAAAGATTCATTTGCTTAGTTCCTATTATTTTCATTTTCTTCTACATACCATTAATAACAACAATTCCATTATATTAATAGCCTGTAAAGTATAGAATTAGTAGTGCACATTATTATTTTCATGACAGTTTTAATCCCAGTATTCTGGGAGACTTGGACAGGTGATCATTAGGCCTCTACAAGTTTTTTTTTTTTTTTGAGACAGAGCCTCAAGCTGTCACCCTGGATAGAGTGCTGTGACATCACAGCTCACAGCAACCTCCAACTCCTGGGCTCAAGCGAGTCTCCTGCCTCTACCCCCCAAGTAGCTGGGACCACAGGCGCCCGCCACAACGCCCGGCCATTTTTTGGTTGCAACCGTCATTGTTGTTCAGCGGGCCCGGGCTAGATTCGAACCTGCCAGCTCAGGTGTA
Source organism: Perodicticus potto (assembly GCA_963574655.1). Taxonomy (NCBI): domain Eukaryota; kingdom Metazoa; phylum Chordata; class Mammalia; order Primates; family Lorisidae; genus Perodicticus; species Perodicticus potto. The sequence goes on along the minus strand of CAUYRH010061663.1, from coordinate 14,325 downwards.
CGTGGCAGGCGCCCCAGCCCGCTGAGCCTATCACCCTCTTTTAAATGCACCCTGGCTTATCAGTGGCCATTACAGTGGGGTCCAAACTACTCAGGCACTATGTTTGGTAGGGCTGCCATACAAGACTAGGTGTCTTAAACAATCGAAATTTATTTTTCTTACAGTCTTGAAGGTTGTAAGTCCAAGATGTCAGCAGGGTTGGTTTCTTCTGAGTCTTTTCTCCTGGGCTTGTAGCTGGCCACCTTCTCCCTGTATGCTTACCTGGTATGTCTGCAGTGTATGGGAATCCCTTGTGTCTATATATTTAAATTTCCTTTTATAAGGAAATTGGATTGGATTAGGGCTCACTCTAATGGCCTCATTTTACTGTAATCACCTTTTTAGGCCTTATCTCCAAATACAGTCACATGCTGAGGTACTAGAGGTTAAGGCTTAAAGGTATAAATTTTGGGGACACAATATTCTGCCTATAACTGGTACATCATCCTTGAGTTTAGTTCTTTTTCTTTTGTTCAATATAAAAACAAATACATAGAAATAAATTCATTTTTTTCTTTTTCAGCCAAAATCTGAAGATGAAGAAGGCTGGAAAAAATTTTGTCTGGGTGAAAGATTATGTGCTGAAGGGGCAATTGGGCCAGCACCAAATGAAAGTCCTGGAATCGATTATGTACAAGTAGGTGATATGTGGATAAACTAGACAAAAAGGATTCTAATTTTGGCGTGTTACTTATTATAAAGGGTCAGCAAATATATAGACCATGATCTAAGAATGATGTTTTGGTTTTCTTTTCTTTTTTTAAAAGAGACAGGAGTCTCTGATTGCCCAGGTTGGAGTGCAGTGGCTTGATGATAGCCTCCTGTAGCCTTAAACTCCTGGCCTCAAGCAATCCTTCTGCCTCACCCTTCTGAATTGCTGGGCTTACAGGTGTGAGCCACTGCACCGGCACATTTTAGGTGTTTAAAGGTTGTAAAAAATAAAGAAATAAATATGTGGCTAAGACTGTATGTGATACGCAAAGCCTACATTACTTATCTAACTTTTGGTAACCCCTGACTTACTTTATTAGCTCTTTAACTTAAAAAGTGGCAGCCCAGTTTCTGAAACAATTTACTGTGACTTATTTTAAGTTCACATCGTATCATTTACGTTTAGTTGTGTAATAATTTCATGAATTAGATAGAATTCACTTTTTGGAAATGATAAGGCATTGGGAAGACAAGTTATTAGGAAAAAAGGAAAAGGGCACAATTAGAAAGGTACTTTAAAATGCTTACTAAATTGGTGGTGCCTGCGGCTCAGTGAGTAGGGCGCCAGCCCCATATCCTGGAGGTGACAGGTTCAAACCTGGCCCCAGCCAAAAACTGCAAAAAAAAAAAAAATACTTACTAAATTGCATAATCTGAAGGTAAAATGTTGAGGTGTATTTAAATTTCACATGGCTTTAATCATAAATTACGGACCCAACTCTTTGTCTTTTTGGATTCACCTGCCCCTGAGTTTGCATACGTTCCTATAGAACACACTGTATACATCTGCACTGCTCCTCATGTTGTTTTGTTCAACAGGTATTTATTATTTGCAATAAGGCGCCACATTGTGTTTTTCACATTTAGAACTAATTTTTCCTAAAAATGCAGAGAGCTCCAAGAATCATTGAGTAGATGAAACCCACTTTCTCCCGCCCACCCTCAGAATATAACAGACAAAATAAAATATAAATAGACATCTCACAAAAAGGAAATACAAATTGTCCTTATATGACAACATGCCAGATCTCACTGTAATGGAAATATAACTTATAACTTTACTGAGCTGCTATTTTTGAGGTAACATCTTGGCAAATAAAGTTTTTAGCCAGGCATGAAGTGCCGGTAGTCCTAGCTACTCAGGAGACGGAGGCAGGAGAATTGCTTGATCCCAGTTGCTTTTGGCTATGATTATGCCACTGCACTGAAGCCCAGATAACAAAGTGAGACACTGTCTCCAGAAAAAAATGTTTAGTAATACTGTGTGGACAAGGCCTGGAAAAAGTGCCCCTCTTACACATGCTGTAGGACTATAAGTAGAGTGTAGTCTCAGGGAAGTTAATTTGGCATTCTTTTCTTTTCTTTTTTTTTTTTTTTTTTTTTGAGACAGAGCCTCAAGCTGTCACCCTGGCTAGAGTGCTGTGACATCACAGCTCACAGCAACCTCCAATTCCTGGGCTCAAGCAAGTCTCTTGCCTCCGTCTCCCAAGTAGCTGGGACCACAGGCGCCCGACACACGCCTGGCCATTTTTTGGTTGCAGCCATCATTGTTTGGTGGGTCTGGGCTGGATTCGAACCTGCCAGCTCAGGTGTACGTAGCTGGCACCTTAGCCCGTTGAGCCACAGGTGCCGAGCCTGGCATTCTTTTCTTATACAACCTATTGTTCTTTTTTTTTCGGATCATATCCTTAATATTTGCCATATTTTGAAAATGCTTTTTAATTTAATAAAGAATTAAAATATGTTAAAATATGTTAGCTTATTATCACAAAATATATATAAGTAAAATATACCTTGTTAAAAAAAATGCTTTAGGGAGCAGGAATTTAATGCATATCCTCCTAAGTTTGTCACAGTCAGTGGTGTTTTGACAATAGGGGCTCTCAGGAGCAAACTACAAAGTAGACTTTTTTTTTTTTTTTTTTTAAGACAGAGTCTCACTCTGTCTCCCAGGCGAAAGTGACATGGTGTCAGCCCAGCTCACAGCAACCTCAAACTCCTGTGTTTAGGCAATCCTCCTGCTGCAGCCTCCCAAGTAGCTGGGACTACAGGCACCCACCAGGATGCCCAGCTAGTTTTTCAATTTTTTAGTGGAGATGGGGTCTTGCTTTTGCTCAGGCTGGTCTCAAACTCCTGAGCTCAAGCAATCCTCCTGCATCAGCCTCCCAGAGTGCTAGGATTATAGGCATGAGCCACCATGCCCAGCCCCAAGTAGACATTTTTTTAGTCAAATCAAATTATGTTTGAAAATATCATTCTAATTCAAGTGCCCTTAATTCTTCCTTTATTTTCCTGACACAGAGTCTCTTTTACCTTGGCTAGAGTGCAGTGGCATTATCATAGTTCACTGCAACCTCAAGTCCTAGGCTCAAGCTATTTTCCTACCTCAGTGTTCTGAGTAGCTGGAACTACAGGTGCATGCCACCACACCCGGCTAATTTTTTTCTGGTTTTTTGGTAGAGAGAGGGTCTCACTCTTGCTCAAGCTGACCTGGAACTTCTGAGCTTAAGCGATGCTCCTACCTCAGCCTCCCAGAGTGCTAGGATTATAGGCATGAGCCACTGCACTAGACCCTAATTCTTGAATATGTTAGATTTAGTTAAAAATTTTGAAATGGTGTGTACATAGGGCCTGGGACAGTGGCTCACACCTGTAATCCTAGTACCCTGGGAGGCCAAGGCAGGTGGATTGCCTGAACTCAACAGGTTCAATACCAGCCTGAGCCAGAGCAAGACCTTGTCTCTAAAAATAGCCCGGCGTTGTGGCGGGTACCTGTAGTCCCAGCTACGTGGGAGGCTGAGGCAACAGAATCACTGGAGCCCAAGAGTTTGAGGTTGCTTCAAGCTATGACACCACGCCACTCTACTGAGAGTGACAAAGTGAGACACTGTCTCCAAAAAAAAGAAAAAGAAAAAGAAATGGTGTGTGCAACATATTAATGTCATTTTATCAACACATTATATATTTGACAAGTTAACTTTTTCAAGTGTCATTTTTTAAAATTTCGTACTTTTGACCTTTTAATTGCCAAAATCATACTTTATTTTTAAATTTATATATTCAGATTTCAAGATATTATTTCCCTCAGCATTACCAACATAATTGTTCCTGAAATGTTCCTGAAATGTTAGAATGGGTGATAAAATAATTTTCTTTTATTTTTTCTTAGTTACTAAACAATAGTGTGGCAAGAAATTCACCAGTTCACCAGTTTGAAAATAATGAAGCCCCTCCTTATAATACTACTTAGTAAATTACAATCTTATTTTTCTTTCAGATTGGTTTTCCTCCCTTGCTTAGTATTGTTAGCAGAATGAATCAGGTAAAATTTATGTAATAATGATGTATGTAGTATGCATTCTTTTGTTTGTAATGTTTGTAATGAAAATGTATTTGAATATTTATTGAATGCTTACAGTATGCAAGACTTCGTCCTAAGCTCTTCAATGATTCTTATTTAATCCTTACTATATAACCCTATATTTGGTTATTACTACCCACTTTTTGTAGATAAGGAGACAAAATTTGCGATTAAGTAACTTGTAGGTGGTTTTTCCATAAGTAAATAGCACCACTGGGATTCAGTACCTGGTAGATTTAACTCCAGAGCTCATACTCTTTTGTTTTTTTGAGACAGAGCCTCAAGCTGTTGCTCTGGGTAGAGTGCCATGGCATCACAGCTCACAGCAACCTCCAACTCCGGGGCTTAAGCGATTCTCTTGCCTCAGCCTCTCAAGTAGCTGAGACTATAGGTGCCCACCACAACCCAGCTATTTTTTGGGTGTAGTTGTCGTTGCTGTTTCGCAGGCTTGGGCTGGATTTGAACCTGCCAGCTCTGTTGTATGTGGCTGGCGCCTTAGCTGCTTGAACTACAGGTGCCAAGCCCAGAGTTCATACTCTTTTTTTTTTTTTTTTTGTAGTGACAGAGTTTCACTTTATCGCCCTCAGTAGAGTGCCGTGGTGTCACACAGCTCACAGCAACCTCCAACTCTTGGGCTTAAGCAATTCTCTTGCCTCAGCCTCCCAAGCAGCTGGGACTACTGGCACCCGCCATAATGCCCGGCTATCTTTTTGTTTTGCAGTTCGGCCAGGGCCAAATTTGAACCTGCCACCCTCGATATGCGGGGCCGGCGCCCTACTTGCTGAGCCACAGGTGCTGCCCAGAGTTCATACTTTTATTCGTGGTGCTAGAGTATTTAATTCTGTACATTTCAGTCATAAGTCTTAGAATCCAGGGTTTGAACTAAATAGAGTCCTCTACTTGCAGTTGTTTAATTTAGGATTTTTTAGCTTTTAAGGGAGTTTATCAAGATATAACTTCTTTGTAAGTTGAGGATTTCTAGTTCTAGATGTCCTACATATTCCTTCAAAATTGAAATACATAAGTTCTTGGATCAAAAGGGGAGAATTATGGAGTTTGGTTATTCAGTCTTCTAGAAATGGGCACTTTTTGTTATCCATTTAAAAAGCCAATAAAGGCGGCGCCTGTGGCTAATCGAGTAGGGCGCCAGCCCCATATACTGAAGGTGGCGGGTTCAAACCCGGCTTCGCCGAACTGCAGAAACAAAAATAGCCGGGTGTTGTGGTGGGCGCCTGTAGTCCCAGCTACTCGGGAGGCTGAGGCAAAAGAATCGCCTAAGCCCAGGAGTTGGAGGTTGCTGTGAGCTGTGTGATGCCACGGAACACTAAGGAGGGCGATAAAGTGAAACTCTGCCTCTACAAAAAAAAATAAATAAATAAAATAAAAATAAAAAGCAAATAAAAACTTTCTTTACGCCTACACAATCATTGGGTACCTTGGAACATAATTTTTTTTTTTTTTTTTTTTTTGTGAGAATTGTACTCTGTCGGAAATAATATACAGGCTGACAGATTTACTTAAGCATTTGATTAAGATACTGTAGCAGTCACACGAAATTCCATCAGTGTAATTTTTCTTTTTAAGTGTCTCACCATATGCAAGTACACCAGAGAATATTTTCAAGTCTTTGATAAATTCTGTCTGTATAACTTTAAAAAAGATCTTTCTCTAGCTGATTTTCTGTTTAGATTTATACTTTGATTTAATTTGAATTGGGAAATAAACTGAAAGTTTTTTTGTTTTTTTTTGAGACAGAGTCTCAAGCTGTCACCCTGGGTAGAGTGCTATGGAGTCACAGTTCACAGCAATCTTAACCTCTTGGGCTTAAGCGATTCTCTTGCCTCAGCCTCTCAAGTAGCTGGGACTACAGGCACCTGCCACAGTGCCTGGCTATTTTTGTTGTTGTCATAGTTGTCATTGTTGTTTTAGCTGGCTTGGGCTGGGTTCGAACCCGCCAGCCTCAGTGTATGTGGCCAGTGCCCTACTCACTGACTAAGGGGATCATCTAAACTGAAGGTTTTTATACAAATACTTCTTTTTTTAACTGCATGTGACCTTTTTCAGGTGGTTACAAACTAAATATTGGGATGCCAGATGGGGGAGGAGAGGTAGGGCAGTTGGTGGGATCTCACCTAATGTACACAATTAAGCCCAGGGTAAAGGGCTTAACTACAACTTGAACATCACCTTAGAATTGAAAACAATGTAACCTAAACATTTATACCCTCATATTAATCTGAAAAAAAAAAAAATACTAGAATTCAAGGTATTAGTTGATATTTGAGGGTATAAAAATAATTGTTTTCAAAGCCTCTTCTCACTGAGTGAACTATCTAATCAAATTACTAATTAGAGTCACAGTTTTCTTTGGAACTCTAAAGAATAGGCCTTTTTAAACATTTAAGTCTGAGTAAACTTAATAAAACTTAGGATTTATTACTAATATAACTCTTCTTCCCTATCCCCTCCTTTTTTTTAGGCAACAGTAACTAGTGTCTTGGAATATCTGAGTAATTGGTTTGGAGAAAGAGACTTTACTCCAGAATTGGTAGTATTACGTCTTTTTATTTTCATAATGCAGACAAAATTCTATATATAGTCATGTGCCACATAAAGATGTTTCAGTCAGTATTAGACGGTACCTTTTCATGTTTAGATGTGTTTAGATACACAGATACTTACCACTGTGTTAGGATTGCCTGCAGTACTGAGTGCAGTGACGTGCTTTACAGGTTTTGTAGCCTAGGAGCAATCAGCTACATCATACAGCCTAGCCATATAACAGCTGCACCACCTATGTTTGTGTAAGTACACTCTGTGATGATTGCACAAGGACGAAATCACCCACAGATGCATTTCTCAAAGCAGAATGTATCTCCTTTGTTAAGCAACTCATTACTGGATTTATACATGCATGAGTTGTGACTATACAGTATATGTATTTTTGTATTTGTGTGTGTATATATGTATAATTCAAAAGTATGTGTTTGTAGTGAAATAAGGAATTTATACCAGAATGAAATCAGCATATTGCTTCCTTCATTGAGAAAGTTTTGCTGGCTCGGCGCCTGTGGCTCAAACGGCTAAGGCACCAGCCAAGTACACCAAAGCTGGCGGGTTCAAATCCAGCCTGGGCCCGCCAGACAGCAATGACAGCTGCAACCAGAAAACGGCTGGGTGTTGTGGCGGGTGCCTATAGTCCCAGCTACTTAGGAGATAGAGGCAGGAGACTTGCTTGAGCCCAGGAATTGGAGGTTGCTATGAACTGTGATGCCATGGCACTCTATCTAGGGTGACAGCCTGAGGCTCTGTCTCAAAAAAAAAAGGAGAAAGTTTTGCTTTGAGGAAAAAAAGTATCAGTGAAAGAATTTTGGTTTTTTTGAGATAGAATCTCACTCTGTCACTCTGGGTAGAGTGCCATGGCATCATAGTTCACAGCAACCTCAAACTCTTGGGCTTGTGTAATCCTCTTTCCTTACCCTCCCAAGTAGCTGGGACTACAGGCATGTGCCACAACACCTGGCTAGTTTTTCTATGTATAATAGAGACAGAGTCTCGCTCTTGCCAGCTTACTGGTTCGGGACCAGCCTGAGCAAGAGCAAGACCCTGTCTCTAAAAATAGCCAGGCATTGTAGCAGCAGGCATTGTGGCAATAGCTGTGCCTTTAGTCTCACCTACTTGGGAGGCTGAGAAAACTGAGGCAGAGAATCACTTGAGCCCAAGAGTTTGAGGTTGCTGTGAGCTATGATGCTACAACACTCTACCAAAAGCAATAAAATGAGACTGTCTTAAAAAAAAAAATTATTTTATTTATTTATTTATTTTTATTTTCTCTATACATGTACATGTGTTTATTTGGTTTCCACTTTTTGCCTTCACAAAATTAAAGAGGCTTAAAATTTAATAATAATAATGTTTAAGATAAGGGCTAGAAACAAAAACCACGTAAAGAATGAAGATAAATACAATCAGAAAAGAAATCAGATGAGTGCCACAATGAAATATTTAGCAATAATAATAATAATGCAAAAAAAAAGTAACATTCACATTGTCAGATAAAAGTATGTCTATTATAAAATGCTGTGAATTTTTTTTTTTTTTTTTTTTGTAGCGACAGAGTCTTACTTTATCACCCTTGGTAGAGTGCCGTGGCATCACACAGCTCACAGCAACCTCCAACTCCTGGGCTTAGGTGATTCTCTTGCCTCAGCCTCCCAAGTAGCTGGGACTACAGGTGACCGTCACAACGCCTGACTATTTTTTCTGTTTTGCAGTTCGGGCCAAGCTGAGTTTGAACCCACCACCTTCAGTATATGGGGCCGGCGCCCTACTCGATGAGCCACAGGCGCCGCCCTGAATTTTTTTTTTTTTTTGTAGAGACAGAGTCTCACTCTATTGCCCTTGGTAGAGTGTTGTGGAGTCACAGCTCACAGCAACCTCCAGCTCTTGGGCTTAGGCGATTCTCTTGCCTCAGCCTCCTAAGTAGCTGGGACTACAGGTGTCTGCCTCAATGCCTAGCTATTTTTTGATGTAGTTCAGCGAGGGCCGGGTTTGAACCTGCCACCCTTGGTATATGGGCCAGTGCCCTACTTGCTGAGCCACAGGTGCTGCCCAAAAGCTATGCTATTCTTTTTTTTTTGCGGTTTTTGTCCTGGGCTGGGTTTGAACCTGCCACCTCTGGCATATGGGGCTGGCGCCCTACTCCTCTGAGCCATAGGTGCCACCCCTGAATTTTTTTTTAAAGTTTGTCAACAATGGTTCTATCTAATGTTACTTGATAATTTATTTTCCAGATTTAGCAAAGTTGTAGTAGTACTTCAAATTGAACATTTTTATTTATTTTTATTTATTTTTATTTTTTTTGCAGTTTTTGGCCGGGGCTGGCTTTGAACCCACCACCTTCGGCATATGGGGCCGCTGCCCTACTCCTTTGAGCCACAGGCGCTGCCCCTAAACATTTTTTTTAATATTAGTGAAACAATATTTTTCCCACGTGTTAGCATATTAGATACAACTTTGATAGATAACTTGGTGTTCTTAGGCTACTTATTAGAATTTGTTGTATTTAATATTTGATATTAGTTGTTTTCTTTTTTTATTTTTTTCTTCTTTTTTCATTTTTTTATATCAGTCGTGTCCAAAAGTGACCTTTTATTGATACAGGTACGATTGATGAAACCTTTTTGAAAAAGTGTTGTACATATAAATAGGAAAACTGAACATTTTAAAAATTAGCACAGATTTTATCTGGATGATGAGATGAGACTGCAGGTTTGTTTTTTCCTTTGTGTTAATGAATTCATCACAATTTTTCTGCATTAAGTATGTGTTAGTTTAATAATTGGAAATTCCATTTAAAAAGAGAATAAGGGGCTTGGCGCCTGTGGCTCAAGCGGCTTAGGCACCTGCCACGTACACCTGAGCTGCCGGGTTCGAATCCAGCCTGGGCCCGCCAAACAACGACGGCTGCAACCATGGCCGGGTGTTGTGGTGGGTGCCTGTAGTCCCAGCTACTTGGGAGGCGGAGGCAAGAGACTCGTTTGAGCCTAGGAATTGGAGGTTGCTGTGAGCTGTGATGCCACAGCACTCTATCCAGGGTGACAGCTTGAGGCTCTGTCTCAAAAAAAAAAAAAAAAAAAAGAGAATAAGGATAAATTCACCCTGTCATGGTATTTATAGAAGTACTAAAACATTCTTACATCTACAGTATAGTTTGTGTGGTCCCAAAGGGCAAAATTATAAAATGAATTGCAAATCTGTCCAGTCCATAGAGGGCAAAGATAAAAATATATCTTAATTTTTATGATTTATTCACATATTAATGTAGTTTTCTGCTTATGATGAGAACTTCTGTCTGTCATAGAAATGTCTGAAATTAAATCTTTGGGGGTTAGGGAATATTTTGAAGTGTCCAGTGTTCTTTGTCTAGTCACAAGGTGCAAGAAATAATACCTTGCTATGCAAATGATACTTAGTTGTTTTATATCCAAACATAATAACAGTTAAATGTTCTGTGAATTTATTCATAGAAAATAACCAGACAAAACATTGGCCTTTTGGGGCGGCACCTGTGGCTCAGCGAGTAGGGCGCTGGCCCCATATACCGAAGGTGGCGGGTTCAAACCTGGCCTTGGCCGAACTGCAAAAACAGAAAAATAGCCGGGTGTTGTGGTGGGCGCCTGTAGTCCCAGCTACTCGGGAGGCAGAGGCAAGAGAATCACCTAAGCCCAGGAGTTGGAGGTTGCTGTGAGCTGTGTGATGCCACGGCACTCTACCGAGGGCGATAAAGTAAGACTCTGTCTCTACAAAAAAAAAAAAAAAAAAATTGGACTTTTCTTTTTCAAGACAGGGTCTTACTCCTGCTCACAGGCCAGAGTCCAATGGTACAATCACAGCTTACCTTGCCTGTAAGTCAAGCCATCCTCTTGCCTCAGCTTCCTGAGCAGCTAGGACCAAAGGTGTGCACCACCACACCTGGCTAATTTTTAAAATTATAAAATTTTTTTTTTTTTCTTGAGACAGAGCCTCAAGCTGTCACCCTGGATAGAGTGCCGTGGCATCACAGCTCACAGCAACCTGCAATTCCTGGGCTCAAGCAAGTCTCTTGCATCCACCTCCCAAGTAGCTGGGACTACAGGCGCCCGCCACAACGCCCGGCCATTTTTTGGTTGCAGCTGTCGTTGTTTGGTGGGCCCGGGCTGGACTTGAACCCGCCAGCTCAGGTGTACGTGGTTGGCGCCTTAGCCTGTTGAGCCACAGGCACCAAGCCAAAATTATAAAATTTTAAAATGAGATGAGATTTTGCTGTGTTGCCCAGGCTAGTCTCAAATTCCTGGCCTCAGCCTCCCAAAATGCTAGAATTATAGGCATAAGCCTGTAATTAGTTTAAACTTACTCAGTATTTATCTAATTGTTACTTTTAAACATTTTATTTAGGGAAGATGGCTTTATGCTTTGTTGGCTTGTCTTGAAAAACCTTTATTACCTGAGGCTCATTCACTGATTCGTCAGCTTGCAAGAAGGTGCTCTGAAGTAAGACTCTTAGTGGTAAGTCGCAGCTTAATTATTTCAAACTGAAATCACTCACCTAATTATATGATGGTAAACAAGGAAACACATGGAGTATTTTATTAGTTGGGATTAGATTTGGCCACATAAGAGAAAGCCCAAAATAACAGTAGCTTAAATAAAATAGAAATGTGTTTATCAGATAAAGGAAGTCACAAGGTAAGTCAGGTAAGATCTAGGATGGCAATAACCTAGACCTTTCATCTGCCACATGTGACTTTCATCCTCAAGAACACCTCACAATCTGAGATGGCTAGTGGAGCTTCAGCCATTTTTATTTAATTATAGGCAGCTAGAAGGAAGAAAAAAAGGCCATTTTCTTTAAGTAGCCTTGTCAGAAGTTCCATAAACATATCTTCTTATATAGCTTTGGCCAGAATTTAGTCCTGTGGCCATAAGGACCCGCATGAAATGTTTCCTTTTGGCTGATGGCCATCTGCCTAGCTAAGAATGAGCTTCGGTGGCTAAATAGGGCTGGGGAGAGACAAGCAGAGTAATTGACTGATAGTCTCTGGCACAGCGATTGTTTTGAATTTCTCCTTTCAGACCCTTCCTCTAACTCATTTCTTCAGCATTACTATATAAATTAATCTGATACCAAGTTAAACCTAGTTCTGAGTTTTTTTCTTTTCTCCTTTCCCAAAACATGTATTTGTTCATCATTGACTATTCCAAAATATTTTCATGCATCTTCCATGACGTGGCCCAGACTAACTTTTTTATATGGCTTGTGCTCCAAACAAAATGTACTTACTGTTAGGTTCAGGCGAGGTGGCTCATGCCTGTTATCCCAGCACTCTGGGAGACCAGGGCAGGTGGATTGCTTGAGCTCAGGAGTTCAAGACCAGCCTGAGCCAGAGCGAGACCTTGTCTCTAAAAATAGCCAGGCATTGTAGCAGGTACCTAATGCCACCTACTTGGGAGGCTGAGGCAAGCGAGCCCAAGAGTTTGAGGTTGCTGTCAGCTGTGATGCCATAGCACTGTACTAAGAGCGACAAAGACTATTTCAAAAACAAAAAAAGATGGGGCGGCGCCTATGGGTCAAAGGAGTAGGTCACCGGCCCCATATGCCAGAGGTGGCGGGTTCAAACCCAGCCCCGGCCAAAAAAAAAAAATCCTCTTAGTTGTTTCTCAAGGAATTACTAACTCTAGTTTTCTCCTTTTTGAGGGTTCCTAATTCCATGTGATGATTACTATCATCTAATGCAATTTTCATGTTTTATATCTGAAAAGGAAATTTATTTCAAAAATAATAGGAACAGAGTGTTTTTAAAATTTTTCTTTCTTTTTTCAGGATAACAAAGATGATGAAAGGGTTCCTGCTTTGAATTTATTGATCTGCTTGGTTAGCAGGTATAGTTAAGTAATCCTTGACTTATTTCCTCATTTGATAATCAGTAAGGGTAGAACACATTTAATTTTATTGCATTTATATTCCTTTAATTGCCTGTATCCTTTTTTTTTTTGGCAGTTTTTGACTGGGGCTGGGTTTGAACCCACCACCTCCAGCATATGGGGCTGGCGCCCTACTCCTTTGAGCCACAGGCACCACTCTGTATCCTTTATTTTCTTTTTTTTTTAAAGGTTAACCAACTTTATTTTTATTTTATTTTATTTTTTTTTTTGCAGTTTTTGGCCGGGGCTGGGTTTGAACCTGCCACCTCCAGCATATGGGGCCGGTGCCCTCCCCACTGATCCACAGGCGCCACCCATGTATCCTTTATTTTCAATTAGAGCAAATTTTTATTTAGTACATGTTTTATTTTATTTCTTTTTTTTGAGACAGTCTCAAGCTGTTACCCTGGTTAGAGTGCTGTGGCATCACAGCTCACAGCAACCTCTAACTATTTTTTTTTTTTTTGAGACAGAGTTTCACTTATTAATCCTTGGTAGAGTGCTGTAGCGTCACAGCTCACAGCAACCTCCAACTCCTTGGGCTTAGATGATTCTCTTGCCTCAGCCTCCCAAGTAGCTGGGACTACAGGCTCCAGCCACAATGCCCGGCTACTTTTTTGTTGCAGTTTGGCCGGGGCTGGGCTTGAACCCACCACCCTCAGTATATGGGGCCAGCACCCTACCCACTGAGCCACAGGCGCTGCCCTCCAACTCTTGGGCTTAAGCGATTCTCTTGCGTCAGCCTCCCAAGTAGCTGGAACTACAGGTACCCACCACAACACCCAGTTATTTTTTTGTGGGGGGGGTTGTAGTTATCATCATTGTTGTTTGTGGTCCTGGGCTGGATTCGAACCCACCAGCTCCCATGTATGTGGCTGGTGCCCTTGCCGCTTGAGCTACAGGCACCGAGCCTATTTTATTTCTTATATTGATTTGTAAGCTTTTTCACATTCTAAATTCTCAATACATAATTCTTTTAGGTCTCTTCTTGGACATATTTTTGTTCCATTGATCAGGATGTTTATCCCGGCTAATACCTGTCCCCTGTTGGTAATAAGGAATTAATGAGAGGATACCACATTGCCCTAAGCACTTTATGTCCAGTATCTCTGATCCTTACAGCAGTTCAGGGTTTTTTTTTTTGTTTTGTTTTCCTTTTACAGATTATAACACAGGTTCAGAAAGGTTATATAGTCAATGGTTCAGTAAGCAATGAAACCAGCAGCTTAAACTTAGCTTCTGACTGCTGCTTGACAGGTTTCACAGTATTCTGCAGTTATGAAAGGATATATATTCAAGCATATTTGTCTTTTGTTTCTTCAAAATGTTTTATAAAAATAGAAAAAGGGTTCTAAATTATAGGAAGACTTACAGAAGATTTGAATGTTTAGAAAAAAAGCGTAAGGCCCACCATAGTGGCTCACACCTATAATTCTAGCCCTCTCAGAGGCCAAGGTAGGTTGACCAGTCTGAGCAAGAGAAAAAATAGAAAAGCTAGCCAGGTGTTGTGGCAGGTACCTGTAGTACCAGCTATTTTGGAGGCTGAGGCAAGAAGATCTCTTGAGCCCAAGAGTTTGAAGTTGCTGTGAGCTATGATGCAATAGCACTCTACCCAGGGGTGTCAGAGTGAGACTAAGAAAACCCCCCAAAACAAAAAAAACCCATAGTTTTGAGTCTCGTTGGAGTAGCATCTTCTAAATGTATATTAGATATTATCATAAACCTCTTGTAGGGTTTTTTTTTTTTTTTTT
>CAUYRH010061659.1:0-18380 GCA_963574655.1 Perodicticus potto | reverse complement strand
CATGTACCCTTGTAAGATGCACTGTAGGTGTGGTCCCACAATTACTCTCTCTCCACCCATCCTCCCCCCTCCTCCCTTTCCTAAATCTAATTTCTTAACAGCTTGTCTTGGTGACTCAGTTGTCACTATGAACATTTGATTCCTGAGCTGTTCCTTGAGTTGAGGGTCTATTAAGTCTACTTATCTTTATATTGAATCCCCCTACCTCCACCAAACCACTGTGCTTTTTATATTTTTGTACCTGCAATTTGGGTTTTCTGTCTTTGCCTTTGTTTTTGGATTCTAAGTTTGTGATTTCTCTATAATTAGTGTTCTTGCCTTTAGCAATATCAGTACTCCTCCCATATTCCTATAAACAGATACTTCTGTTCATCTATGGGCTGTTCAGTTAGATAAGAGGGGAAGCTAACATTTCATAGAGCTCTTTTTTGTTGTACAGCACCTACCATAGGTCCTTTCACATAAGTTATGCCATTTAATTCTCAAAATAACTCCTTGAATTGTCATTAGTTCTTTTTCAAAGAACCATTTATTGAGCACTTAGTATATGTTAGGCACTGTAGTAAGCATTTTACATGTGTCTGTTGGGTTTATTCCTGCAATAATACAGCAAGGTGAACTATTATAAAGATAAAAAATACCTGGACTCAGAGAAGTTGGGCAACTTTCTCAAGGTTATATCACTTGTGGTAGAAGTAAGATTGAACTAGGTGTGATCCTCAAATAATTGAAAAGGCTACAATTATGTTTAAGTAAGAGTAAATAGATTCTGAGCTGAGAAATTTTCTCTTAACAAAAATAAATGAGCTTTAGTGTATTACCCTGGACATCTGTTTTTGATTTTGCTTTCTTTCTGATTCTCCTCATTTCTCTATTATAGGGATGTGGCTGTATTAGGGATTTATTTAGAAATGGTGATATATAAGTGTGGAAGAGCCTAGGAACTCAATATTTGAGCCAAATTAATCCTCAAATAATGAACTTCAAAAAATTTAGGAAGGAAGGCACAATTATTATTATTGTTAAATAAACCTCTTTTTCATGATTCATAGAATCATAGCACATTCTTTGGTAAATTTCCTATATCAAAGAGTATAAATTAATAGAATAATCAACCAAAACACCATTCTATTGATTTTAATGTCCTTAGCTACATTTCTCAGGGAGACAGGAAAATTAATGTATATTTGTAATTATACATAAAATAAAGGGAGTAATTTCAAGGATCAAAAAAGCCTTAGGTTTTTTTTATAGTGGTGAAGAGGTCCAGGGGTGGTTAAGAGTTTGATATTTCAAGTTAAGACTGTGTAGCTTCAAATCCTGACTTTGCCACTAGTAGTACGATTAGTGCAACTACCTTGAAGTTGACATTGACTTTGTATTGAACTCTGTAACTCTATTTCTTGGACCTTAGCGCAGAAATACCTAAAGTTGCAGTTATTCAAAATGGATGCAAGCTTCAGGTGAGCTTCAGGTGAAATGCTGTATTTGATATGCTTTACTCTCAATTTTTCCTCAAGGCGTGAGATTTTCTCTGCCATTTGAAAGTGTGGTATTAGGCAAATAGGGTAACAGTTAACAGTGCAGTTCTGTTGAACCACTACTTTGGGTGTTGAACAGGCTTGGTATCCTACAATAGGGAGCACCACTTAACTTGCTGTTTTATTACTGAAAGTGCAAATACCAATTTAGTGCTCCCCCCACTGTAGTGTGCATGTGCAAGACAAAGATAAAAGCTGTGTTTCCTTCGTGGAAGGGTGTGGAGTTAGAGGATGATTTCAATTAGAAATAATGACAGCAATTCAGGCTTCCAATGAAGATACTGTGGCCACCAAAGGACAAAAGGAAGAAGTTAATTCTTGAAGTTGAGGTATTTGATTAAACATTTAGACTGTTTTTTATGTGTACAGGGGTCAGGTATGTCGTTATTTATTAGCTGAAGTGTACTGTTTATAAAGGTATTTTCTGGATGTTTTGATGATGAGAAGCAACCCTAGGATGTCCAGAAACCCATAATGAGTGAAACAAAAAATATTTTGATAGACAAAGACTTTTGTTTTTTTACTTCTTTTTTATAATGATTAACTGTGAGACTTGGCTTCTTGTAATGGTGATTTATTATTTTGGTTAATAACATTGACTTAGAGAAAAAAATTATCAGACTTTGATTAGAATGCCTGTTGCTTTGCTTCATTACCTTAACAAACATTTCTGGAAACAGCTTATAACTTAGTGTCACCCTCAGGTTATTTTATGTTTTAATATTTATTTTTGAAAGTTTAAAATTGTATCTGTGTGTGACTGTGTGTATGTATGTATTTTTGTGCATGTATGTGTTTGGGGTTGGAGCAGGGAGTTGGGAGAGATGGTGAAATTTTAAGGAGATAGTCCGTGAAAGTTGATACAAGGGACTGAAATTTTACTCTTGAAAAATAAAAGATTTCTTCCTTAGTGGGAAAAACGAAAACAAACTGTATCACATATTTCCATGAAGAGTATGTATAAATTAATATGAGAAATTATAAGAACAAGAAAACTTTTTAGAGATGGAAGAAAATATTTAATGACTTAAGAAATTGCAGCAGAGGTTAAGAAAAATGATTTTGAACATACTTTTAGGCATAGTGTCCAATGGGATAAACTTTAACAGAACAGGCTGGGGCCTTTATAGATTAGAATGCT
The DNA here is from genome assembly GCA_963574655.1 of Perodicticus potto. Lineage (NCBI taxonomy): Eukaryota > Metazoa > Chordata > Mammalia > Primates > Lorisidae > Perodicticus > Perodicticus potto. The sequence continues at coordinate 15,698 of CAUYRH010061659.1, read as the reverse complement.
TTTAATTTTCTCAGCGTTAAAAAGTGTTGATTTTGATAAAGAATTTGTTGATGCTATATCAACTTCTCCATGTGGAGAAGTGCTACTGGGTGATTAGTTAGGCTTGGGGCTAGCGGCCAAAATTCAGAAATTCGGTCCCTAGTTATTTTCTGGAATAGGAAAAAGCTATTAAGTTTTCCTGAGCCTTCCTTGATTCCCTGTAGAAGAAATTCTTCACTATCAAGGATGTCAGTTCTTTTCTTTTTATTTATTTTTCTTCTTTCTTTTTAAAATTTTCTTTTTGTCTCATGTCATTACCGTCTTAATCTGTGTTTAATTAAGTAAACACTAATTTTTAAGGTACACTGAGACTTATATCAGCTTAGTCACATGAAAATTCTTTATGTTTGTATACTTTTTTATTGTAATTTTAAAGCTAAAGAATCTTATTATTATTATTTTTTTACTGTAAGATTAAAGCCAAGGAATCTAAAACTTGGAGAGATTATTTGATTTGTTCAAGATCACCTTTAGGAATCAGGGTCAGGACTTTTGACAATGCCAAACTGCCAAATAATTGATCCAGTTCATTCTTTTGTCATTTTATGTTGGTAACCAGTCTCAGCGTCCGACTGAGACCAAGGTTGTCACCTGTTTAACCATTTTGCAATTGTCCTGTTTTACTATAGCCACCATCTTATTTTGTATCACCATCTGTGTGTCAGTAGACAGACACTTGTCAAGGTGATTTGCCTGATTGCCTTGTAGGGTTAATTTGCAGCTTGATATAGTGCATGTGAGGGGTTTGATGACTAAATAAAATTTACAATTGATTGGACAGAATATAGCAATATATTTATGAGATTTTCTTTTATTAGAAAAGCTATCATATTTGTTTGTGTCTGTTTTGGCAATAAGAAGTTAGTATCTTTTGCTCTTAGCCATAATTATGGGCTTGTTAAATAATTAGTTGGTAAGAATGGCTTTGGAGAAAAGGCAAAATATAGTTTTTCTCATTATTTCTTTTCTGATTAAAAAAACCCATGGTTATTGCTGAAAATCAGAAAATATAAAAGGGAAACTAAAAAAAAGTGAGAACATTTGGAGATCTCTCAAAATGTTTACACTGATTATATCTTGAAGTTGTTTAGGTACACAAAAGAAAAATGGGATCTGACTGCACACGCTGTTTTGCAAGCTACTTTTTACAAGTTGATGCATCATGAAAATTTTCCTAATTCATTAATTGTTTTTTTCCTACATACCTCTCCTTTTAAAAATCACTTTACTATTTTCTACAAAAGTAAGAGATATCACATATAAGAAACTTAAGCAAAATATGAATAAAGAAAAAGAAGGAAAAAGCTTTGGTTTTTCATATATAAGCAATATAATGTCAGAGTAAGTATGTGTAATACTTCTGGTATTAAAATTTTTATGTTCGCCTCTCTTTCTAATATATATATATAATTATGCATGGTAAATGTTTTATAATCTGTTTTTTTAATCTAACAATGTTTCATATCATTTATACTTAACATTTTCTATTATACTACACGTTCTTTTACATTATTATTTTTAATGGTTGCATGCTATTCTATTCATTTCATAGCTTAGCTGACCATCTACAGTTAAGCTCATTTCTGATTTTTCATTATTGTTAATAACTTCAATAAACTCTTTTATAGCTCAGTCTTTGCACCTATCTATGATTATTTTCTCTCTATGATTAAATTCTTAAAAGTGAATTGTAATTCCTTTTTAAAGGCATTTGGTCCATACTGCCAAAATGCCCTCAGGAAAAGTTGAAACAGTTTACTCTTGTCAACAGTATGTGAGATTACTCTTCTTGCCATGTGCATGCTGACATTTATTATTTTTAATTATCGCCAACATGGTAAGTAGAAAATGGCATCATATCTTTAGTATAATTTATACTTTTTAAGCTAGTGGTGAAATGAAATATTTTTCACTAGTTTATTTATTTCATTAAAATAAATTTCTTACTCAAATTCTTTAAGAGGCAGTATAGGGGAGTCATACGATGGATCAGAAGTTTTGTATCTTGGCTCTATTATCACTGCTTAACAGCTCCGTCCACTTGCGTGTTTACTTAATTTCTCTGCGTCTCAGTTTCCTTATCTAGAAAATAGGGATAATATTATTTTTGTCATCAGGGTTTTATAATGAATGAACAACAACTCAGCACAGAGTTTTCATTATTCTAAAGAACAGTTAATTTTCATTGATTTGCAAGAGGTCTTCTCGTGCTAAAAGTATTAGCCCTTTGTTTTGGGTGATGCAGACTTTTTCCAATGTTGTCATTTTGTCTTTTAATTAAAATTTTTAGAAAGTCAAATCTTTCTCATGAAATCTAAAATTTTCTCCTTTTGGATTTCTGCCTTTGGTATCACTTTTAGAAATAGGGTTCCCACCCAACATTATGTAAATATTTATTTTTACATAAATATTATTATAATTTTTTTTAACCTTTAATTTTCTAACTCATCTAGAACTTATTTTGTTGTGTGATATGCAGTTAGGATACAGAGAACCAACAACATTAGTTGTATAATTAATCTTTTAAACACCCTAATTTTCATAGACTAAGTTCTCGTATTTGTGATTAGTAGAATTATACTAAATTTACAAAAACAATTTGGTATCATATGATTTTTCAAACTTATGCATTGTATTTTACTTTAAGAATATATTTTTTATTTAACTAATCTACAACACCTATCACATAGCAAGTATTCAGCACATATTTGTTGAATAAGTATTAAGTGTGTTTAATACTTATTAAATTAATACTAACTATTGAGCAGTTGGGTGGTTTTTTTTTTTCTCTATCGTTAGCAATACTTTAATGAATATATTTAATATTTAAACCTTTGAATACCTACATGGTTATTTATGTGGAATAAATTCCTAGATATCTAATTCAAAGAATATTTTTAATGATATTGGTACATGTTGCCAAGTTGCCTTCCTGAAAGGGAGCATCAATTTACATTCCTGCCAACATTTGAAACCAGCCATAGAGTCCTGATGAATTTTTTTATCTCTTCATTGTAAGGTACACTACCAGTTCTGATGAGTTTGAAATTAATATTTTATGGTAAAATAAACATTTTTACTTTTAAATACTTATATTTTCTGAGTATGGAGGAGATAGACAGCACATCAAACTAACTGAGTTTAGAGTAAAATGACTCCTTTGCTATAGACAAAACAACCAATGGAGGTGTGATTCCACGCGCTTGGGCTGAGTCATATGCGCAGGAAGCAGGTAATAATAACAATAAAAAGAAAACAATCAATATTATTTTAGGATGTCTTTAAGTGGCTATATTTTCCTTCTTAATACTTGTTCCTTTCTTCTGATAAAAACAAATGCAGATTACTTAGATGGTTTCCATGCCTTTTGGGACAAACTATTTTCACTGGTACCTACTGGCTTGAAGTTGAAATTTTTGGTGGAGGAGAAAACATTTATTTTGTTTTGTCTTTGCATAGCTGGGAACTAATATTTAAATAAGAAAGTAAATTAATATTACATACAAAGGGCTTTATCCTGGTTCCTTCAGTTTTTATTTATCTGCTTTTCATTCTTTATCCCTCTTGATGCAGTATGCAGACTATAAAAAGAAAATAAGACTGCATTCTAATGGTATAGTGATTACTATTATATTTTAAAAAGTGAAATCCTCTCTGCCTAGAAACAAATAGCAACGTCTTCAATAACTGTAACTAACAATTTGACTTTTTTGGTATAGAATGCTCCTTGGTAGATTGCTTTATGAGATTTTGTCAATAATTTCCTGAAATATAGCACCCCTTCTTACTCTTTTCTTTTTCCTCCTGTTTTCTTCTTATTTTCTTCCCTTCTAGTTCTCTCTCCCTTTCCTTGCTTTAAGTTTAATGAGTGTTAAAACGACGCAGTTGTTGGGGTGGCGCCTGTGGCTCAAAGGAGTAGGGTGCCAGCCCCATATACTGAGGTGGTGGGTTCAAACCCAGCCCCGGCCAAAAACTGCAAAAAAAAAAAAAAAAAAAAAAAATCCAGTTGTCAGTTATGAAGTCAAAAGTGTTCTATCAGTGGTACAGTAGGTTTTCCCCATTTTCAGTAGTTGCCTGGGGAAGATTTAAGTTGATCTGTGCTGGGCCTGCAGAATGTAGTCATGGGTTTCACTGATGGTCATGAGGACGTCTTTCCTCCTTTTCTCCACTGTAACCTCATAGAGATCATGTGAAACTCTTACTGTTAGCAAGAGTGCTGTTGTGACTTTAAAACCTGATTTCCATTTGCTTTCTTTTTTCTGTATTCCCAGTACTCATCTTTTGAAATGAGGTTTTAGCCATTTAAAGTCAGGAGTGTAGAGAAAGTAAGTGAGTAATCATTTTACTTGTAATTACAGCTAACTCTATCAAACATGTGTGGGTTGTGTCCTGAGGATCAGGTACAACGATTTTCTAATTCTGGGATGGTTTTCCCCTGACAGCCAGCATGTTTGTAGCCTGGATGCCTCTCTATTTCTACTATCATCTTTACTTACTAGGTTTTTGGAATGCCAGTTTATTTTAATATTGACCTTAAGCCAGTGTAATTCAGAAGGTATAGATCCAGGAGGGGAAAAAAATCATATTAGGTATGCCAGAAATATATATTAATTGTTTGGGAGCAACCAAATTATTTTTAAAAAATTCTGTTTGCATTAGCTCTTCAAAATATTTGGGAATAAGCAAATTGGTGTTTAAAAAATCCTGTTTGCATTAGCTCTTCAACAGCCTCAATTACTGTGATCACAAAATACTTATCACCGATGTATACAGTGATATATTTTTTGTGAGTTCTTTAGGAAAAGGGGAATTTCTCTCTTTTCTATCTAACACTTAATTCTTTGAAGTTTGGAGATCTGGATTCTAAATCATCCTAAATCATCGTCCTAGATCATCTTTGGTTTTTTTGGAGTCTGAAGAACTAGGTTCTAGTCCAAACTCTGCTGCTAACTTGAACTTGAACAAATCATTTTAACTCTCCAGGCCTCACTTTCCTTTCAGTTGTAACAGCCTCTGGTTCAGTGATGCAAAATGCCTAATCTTAGCTGGAGAGATTCGATTTGATGAGGAGATGTCATTACCCTGTTTTACATGTATAACTTCCATGTGAGTGGGTAGACTGGACAATTAATAGGTGTGGGTTAGTCAAGTTTAAAAGGTGAGATGTGTTAGTTAATAACAGTGAAGTTTTAAGGCGTCTTTTAAAATATAAATCGGTGCAATTTGTACCTGTTTTCTCACATGAGACCTAATGGCAGCCTTAATTTTTTTGATTAAATATTCCTTTATTTTGATGTTCAATATTTAAGTTAATAATACGCATAATATTTCATTGTTTGACATTTATCCTAGGATGTTTGTCTTCTTTTCTTAAAATGATCACACAAAATGGTGAAACATCAATAATTACAAAATAAAAAAGAGAATGGAGAGAAGTTGAAGAGAGAGAGTGAGAAATGAAAGAAATTGTGATGAATCTGGTCATTCTTTCTTTTTTATTTTCTTATTTTTTAATTTTTATTAAATCATAATTGTGTACATTGGTACAATCATGGGCACAATGTGCTGACTTCATATACAACCTGAAATATTTTCATTGAACTATTTAACATAGCCTTCCTGGCCTTTTAATCACTATATGAAGACATTTATATTCTACATTTAGTAAATTTAATCCCTGACAATGAAAATATTCTGAATAGGTTTTGCAGATTTTCTTTTTTTTGATAGACTTGGTCATTCTTTTTAAGTATTTGTTTGTTCTTCAAACACAATTTTATTTTACTATTTCTTGGACTTTTACAGGATACCGAACATTGTTCAAGAATAAAAGATATAGCACAGAATGGGCTAGTTTTTGACAGGGGCATGATTCTTTTGCCACATTATTATTTTTTTTTAATTACAAAAGTTACCTCTTATTTTTAAATTTTGGGTTATTTAATGTATTTGAATCATATTATGGCACATATTTAAGTAGAGGCTAGAAAAAGAAAGTCTCTTAAAGTGCCAGATAGGAGAAAGGGGTAATGATGTTAATTTTATTTTTCTATTATTTTTTCTCTTTTTTGTACATTTCAGATTTATCTGAGGGCACAGATGATTAGGTTACACGTTTGCATTTGTTAGAGTCCAAGATGTAGTTGTATCCCTCACCCAAGAGGATATCCCATATCCCTTTCCTTGTGATTGTTAGGTGAGAGCACAAGAGTACCCCTCCCTCCTTCCCTTCCTCTCCTCCTTTCCTTCCCCTCCCCTGTAATTTGAGTTTAATTGTGTTTTTCTCTTGTGTGAGCATTCATCTCCTCATTTCATGTTAGCATTGAGTACACTGGATACTTGCTTTTCCATTCTTGTGATATTTTACTAAGTAGAATGTTCTCCAACTGCATCCAGGTTAATACAAAAGATGTGACGTCTCCATCTTTTTATGGTTGAATAGTATTCCATGGTGTACACATATCACAGTTTTTTAATACATTCATGTGTTGATGGGCACTTGGGTTGATTACACATCTTGGCTATTGTGAATTGAGCTGCGATAAGTATTCTTGTGCAAATGTCCTATGGTAAAATGATTTTTTTTTTCATTTGGGTGGATACCTAGTGAATAATGTTAATTTTAAATGTCCTTTTTTTCTTCCTTAAAAATGCATTTCACTCATGCCTGTAATCCCAGCACTCTGGGAGGCTGAAGAGGGTGGATTGAGACAGCTCATGAGTTTGAGACCAGCCAGAGCAAAAGTGAGACCCCGTATCTTATTTTTTAATTTTATTGCTTTCTGAGATGGAGTCTTACTTTGTCTCGGTAGAGTGCTGTGACATCATAACTCACAGCAACCTCAGACTCTTGGGCTCAAGTGATTCTCTTTGTCTCAGCCTCCCAAGTAGCTGGGACTACAGGCACCCACCACAACGCCCGGCTATTTTTAGAGATGAGGTCTTGCTCTTGCTCAGGCTGGTCTTGAAACTATGAGTTCAGGCAATCCACTCACCTTAGTCTCCCAGAGTGAGGTGGAGTGAGCCACTGCACCCTGCTTGGGATTGGGTGTTGTGATGGCTGCCTTTAGTCCCAGCTATTTTGGAGGCTGAGGCAAGAGAATCACTTGAGCCCAAGAGTTTGAGTTTGCTGTGAGCTATGACACTATAGCACTCTACTGAGGGCAACCAAGTAAAACTCTGTCTCAAAAAACAAAAAATAAATGAAAATAAATAAAAATTCATTTCACTTGTATATTTGAAACACCACTTATATTTCAATAAAGATTAATTTTTAAAATTGCTTTGAGATGCATTGTTGTTATCCTTGTATCAGAACAACCTCCAAAGAATTCAGGATTAGAAATTTCAGACTTGTGAATTAGTAGTAGCATAACTAAGAGTAACTGTATGTTATAATAAGTAAAGATTCTAATGAACTAGAAAAATTTAATTGCTGACAATGAAAATATTCTGAATAGGTTTTGCAGATTTTCTTTTTTTTGATAGACCTCCATGAGGTGTTCATTGTTTTCTGAGAGGTAGTTCCCAGTGGGTGCATATGCAATACAGAGTGTTCCAAATACTGAAGATGTACATAGGGAACTCAGACAAAGAAAGATTTGGCTTTACGATTTGAGTTATTATGATATAGTGTAATGTTGTGGGATGATATCTGGATGGAGACTGTAGTAATGTATTGAGTTACAGATGTTTCAAAATACATAGCCTTGAGTATTTATTAAATATATCAAGGGTTTAGTGGTGATATTAGTCAAGATTGTTTCTTTCCTTCCTTTCTCTTTTCTTCCTTCCTCCTTCCCTTTCCCCGTCCCTTCTTTCCTTGTTATTATCAAATTATGTAAGTACACGTATATGTTTAATCAATGAATTTGTTGTTTACTTTCATCCTTGAAGATTATGGAGTTAAGCACATGTAAACCATAGAATCTACAAATTTTTGTAATAAAAGTTGGATAATGCCTGGGTATGATTATACCTGTGGCAATTATAGAAAGCTGAGGGTCAATTAAACCCTCAGCTATGATGTCACATCATTCACTGTTTCTAGAGCAGTAAGGGAAGATGTTGCAGATGATAAGAACTATCTAATAGAGTAGAGGCCTAAGTTATCTGGTAGTGAAAGAGTAACCCAGGCATGCCTAACTTTTTGGCTTCTCTAGGCCACAATGAAAGAAGAATTGTCTTGGGCTACATACATTAAACACACAAAAACTAACAAAAGCTGATGAGCAAAAAAAAAAAAAAAAGGTCCATGCATAATTTTCATGGTATCTGACTCACCAGATAAGCAAAAGTGTCCTCACTTAATAATCCTAATTATGCAGTGGCCTGTTCAGAGAGTCGTTTAAAATTGTTGAGCAGTTCCCAAATTTACGATCACTATATCTAAGTAATTAAATGTCTTTTTTGGATATTTCTAATTATAAAAATAAAAGCAAGCAACATAAAATTAGTGGGATATTTGAGAAACTAATGCATCAATATCTGGAGTGATGAAAGTAGTTGCATTCTCAGTTCTCAAGGTGCTCGTCAGATATTTTGATTCTAATTTCACACTTAATGTGCTTTATTTTTGAAAATAGTTGCTTGAAAATGCAGATGCTGTGCAGCAAAAAGTGATGACACGATTAAGTGTGATGGTCAAGTGAAGGATATTTGTCTCTGGGAAGATAGAATCTTTAGAAGTCCAGGAGAGAGACATGATCAAATTTTTTTCAAGTTGAATGTCAGATTGCAGTTCTATGCATTCCATTTGGAAATTGGCAAGTAACATTTTTATGTTGACTGAAAATGGAGTTGCAGATGCACCAAAATATTAATTATTTTCCCAGAAATCTTGAAATCTGTTTTCAAATTCTTGTATCAACTTAAAAAGCAAGACTGCATATTTTTTCACTGTTTACAGGATTGTGTTTAGCCAACATGTGGAAGTATATAAAATTGTTTACCTTAATTTGAATTTGCCATAATTTTAATGTCATTTGGAATGCTGTTACGGTTTGAAACATTGTATTAATAAGCTGGTTTTCACCTTGAAGATGCATGTTTAACTCATTTAAATGAGCAGTTAAATCCACTAAAAATTCTAAATCTGTAAGCCAGTTTTCATTGTTAAGTTCTGGCACAAATTTGGTTTTTGATACCATAAACAACTTGATAACACGTAGCATATCAGAAAATCTTTTCAACATTTGGCCTTGAGTTAGGCATCTTACTTCCAAAAGTAAATGATGTCACTATAGTCAGCATTAATGTTTTTAAGGAATTCTTGGAATTGGTGATGATTCAGTCTCTTGGCCCTTATGAAATGATTTGTATGCCATTATCCATTTTTAAATATTTTGCACATAAATTTTCTAGATGTACTATATAATGATACTTCATCAAATATTGAGCTTTGGGTGGCAGTTGCATCATTTTTTATTGATTTTACAATCCTTCTCATTTACCCACCATTGCTGGGGCAATGGAAATGTTGACAGTCGAAAATTAGAAATAAGAATTAAAAATTATAAATAAAGAAAATTCCTTTCACATATTTTTTACTGCTTTATATAAATCTCTTGATTTAGTTATGCCTTTTTGTCACAGCTTGGTTACCTAAGATGTCACCCTGGGTAGAGTACCATGGCATCATAATAGCTCACAGCAACCTCCAACTCTTGGGCTCAAGTGATCCTCTATCTCAGTTTTTCTATTTTTAGTAGCGATGGGGTATTGCTCTTACTCAGGCTGGTCTTGAACTCATGAGCTCAAGCAATTCATCTGTCTGAGCCTTCCAGAGTGCTAGGATTTTAATGTTGAACCGATTTTTATGATTTGCTCCCACCGTGACTAGTCTCTTTGTGCCTTTTAATGACACTGAAGAAGCCATTTCTTAAGTGACATTATATTTGTCATTAGTACCTTTACTAAAAATGGCAAGTCGAAGCAGTTCCTCTTCTGTGAAGGATGGGTGTTCCAGCTTCTTACAACCAATGGTTAGCTGTACACACCTTTTGCAGTCTATTATTATTGCCCTGGCTTAGATGGGCTTATCTTTAAGTGATCTTTTAGAGAAGTAGCCTTTCCAACAGAGTCTCACACCAAACTTTCAACCTAAGTCTTTGTTAGTGCTTTGTTCTCTCAAGTGTGTCGTGACTTCTAATAGACTTAATTGGTTGGCTCCTCAATTTTAAAACCTGACATCTATCTGTGCTTTCCATTTCTTTTTGCCTTTGTTCCTATGCCATTAATTTATCATTGTTTCTTTTTGGCTAGAAAATACATGTCACTCTGTTGTACAGTTTTAACAATGTCTTTTGAATACTTCAGCATCATATATGGGTCATTATGAAACTTTTGAGTTTAACAAAAATCAAGACATGTACAATCCACACAGACAGAAATACCAATAAGCTGAGTAAGTTGAAATTCTCATAGTTGAATCAGAAAGGTGCTGGCCACTGTTGTTTCTTGGAAGTGAAATAATGGACCATAAAATAGCCTGTCTCAAAACTTTTGTAGTGACTTACATATAATACATATTATACATGATATGATGAGGAGACATATTGACAAACTCACTTTTCTTATATCTTATGTTATTTATTCTGGTCATCTAGAATAATCTTGCTTTTGAAGTCTGTATTTTTAGTAGGTTTAATAATACATATCATGAATCAATTAGTAAACAAAGCATTTATCGTATTAATATGTTCTGTACAATGCCAGATACAAAAGAAGTTTAAAATCTGATTCTTACTTTAAGTCAACTTGAAATATGAAGAAATTAAGGCATTTAGAACATTGAATTTGAGGGAGGTTTACTTGCCATTCAACGGATATTGTGTTCTTTTAATGATAATAATAATGATGGCTAACATATACTGTGTATTATCTGTGGTCCAGACATTGTGACAAAATGCTCTGAGTGTATTACAGGTTTAGCATCCCTAATCTGAAAATACAAAATCTGAAATCCTCCAATATCCAAAACTTCTTGACAGCTGACATGACACCACAAGTGGAAAATTCTACCACTGATCTCATGTGATAGGTCATGGTAAAAACAAAGGTGCATAAAACCCAGTTATATTCAATGTCCTGAAGGGAAAACAGACTCTCCTGCCCCCCTTTAGCTGCAGTATATCTTATATCTTCCCAGATTCCCCCATGCAAGCATACCTGCAAAGGTGTGGCTAAGATGGTGATACCTTTGTTTTCTGATAGTTTAATACACACAAATTTTGTTTCATGTACAAAATTATTAAAACATTGTGTGCAATTACCTTCAGGCTACATGTATAATGTGTATATGTGTATATGTGTGTATAATGTGTATCTTGTGTTTGGACTTGAGTCCCACCCATGAGATATCTAATTATGTATATACAAATATTTACAAAATCTGAAAATTTTGAAACCTGAAACACTTTTGAAACCAGGCTTTTTGGACAAAAGATAAAAGACTCAACCTGTACATAATTTAATCCTTTAATCATTTCTGTGAGTTAAGTTTTATTATTATTATTTTATGATGTGAAAGATGAGGCACAGAGGTCTAACTTGCCAGGTTTAGCCAGACAGGCTTACTCTAACACTATTCTAGAGAGCCTCCATATATTTTGTGATAGGATTATAAATGTATTTTGAGATTTTGATTTAAAAGGATAAGTAATTATGGCATAGTAATACTGCAGTATTAGAATTTGCAATGCAACTTTACTCTTCAGAATAAAGGCAAGATAATATTTATGTATATGCAGCATATGTCACACAATTTTTTTTTATTGGGCTGAAATGCCGTAGTGTGATCATTGCTCACTGTAACCTTGAACTTCTTCTGACTTCAAGTGATCCTCGTGGGATCCTCCTAACTCAGCCTCTTCAGCAGCTGGGACTACAGACACATACCAGTACACCTGGCTAATTTTTAATTTTTTTTTTTTTTTGTGAGGTTGGGTCTTGTAATGTTGCCCAGGCTATTCTTAAACTCCTGGGCTCAAGCTATCCTCCCACCTCAGCCACCCAAAGTGCTTAGATTACAGGCATCCGTGCACCCAGCCTTATACCTTATTTCTGTGTATGCACATGTTCATTCATTCTTCGGTGCTTTGCAGTTTGGAATGTCACTCAACAAGCGTTTTATTCAGCACTTACTATGTGCCATGCACCAGTTGGGCATTGAGATACATTAAGGATCAAAACAGGAATCTCTTCCCCCAAGGAGCTTATGAAGGCCTGACAATTAAGTGCTTCATATCTCATTGGCGAATGAGATATGGAAGCCACCTTCCTTTGGCCCATAGGTGACTTCCTATAGCCAAGGGAAGTCGCCTTTGAAGTACTTCCTTAGACTATATGGAGAGGGAAATAGGCAATATTTAAAAAAGTCAACCAGTATATTAAATTATTTTATAGAAAGTTAGAAGATAAATGCTGTAGAGAAAATAAAACCAGAAAGGGAGATGGGTAGTGGTGTGTAATTTTTAAATAGAATGGTCAGGGAAGGCCTCATTGAGAAGAAAACTTTTGTTTAAATACTTACAGTGGCAGAGAAAGTGAACCATGGAATACTCTTAGGGAAAAGCACTGCTGGCAGAGGGAACAGGTGGTGCAAAGACTTTGATATGGAAGTGTGCCTGGAATGTTCAAAGACCAGGGATGAGACCAGAGTGGCTAGAGATAAGGGAGGGGAAATAATAGGAGATTAAGTCAGAACAGTAACTGAGGCCAGATCAAGTAGGAACTTATACGTCAGTATAAAGATTTTGGCTTTTGCTCTATGTGAGATGGGGAGCCCTTGGAACATTTTTGAACAAAAGAACAGTATGTTCTGACTCATTACAAAAAGATTACTTTGATTCATTCTTGCTGGGAATAATTTGTAGGGATACAAGTAGGATGTGGAAAAAGGGTGATCATTTCAGAGCTATTGTGGTAATCTAAATGAGAGTTCTTGGTGGCTTGGAGTAGCAGTGGAGTTGGTAAGGAGTGGTTATATTCTGAATATATTTTGAATGAAAAACTCACAGGACTTGCTGACATACTGAATTAGTAGAATGATAGAGAGGAGTCAAAGATAACTTCAGGATTCTGGGCTGAGAAGCTGAGGATGAAGTTGCCATTAAGCAAAATGAGCAATCATTGGAAGGTAACAAGTTTTGGAGGGAATATCAGAAGTTTTGGACATTTTAGGTGCATGTTAGACATTCAAATGGAGATGCGTAGTAGGCAAGAGAGAGAAGCTGGTTGGAGATGGATTGTGTGAGAGTTTACAGATATGGGCATAGTACTCCTGGATCTCAATTCATCATTCTTTCTGTTTTAAAGACCTATTTTCTCATTCTTTGGTTAAGATAATGTAAAAAAAATCTGAATTGCATTCTGAGTGATGAAAATATACATTTTTTTCTATTGTCAGTCTTTTGGTCTACTTGAAGTATTATACTGTATCAAATATCATCATATTCAATAAACATGATAATAAATAGTTCAAATAGATGATATTTTATTAGAGAATTTATTATACTGGCATAGGAAGGCTAAAAAGCAAAAAATAACATGGAGATAACTCAGCAGCTACCAGCCATGAGACTGGTGGAACGTAGTGGAAGAAATTGTGTTACATAAATGTAGGAGCTTGTAGCACAATTCATAATCACAAAGATGTGGAATCAACTCAAGTGCCCATTAATTCATGGGTGGATTAACAAAATGTAATACATGTATACTATGGAATTCTACTCAGACATAAAAAAGGGTGAATTAATGGCTTTTGCAACAATGTAAAAGGAACTGGAGACCATTATCCTAAGCGAAATATTTCCACAATTGAAAAGCAAACACCACGTGTATTCTCTAATAGTTTGAAACTAACCATGGACATGTAAGTACACAGAGGGAAGTAAAAGTCATTGGGAAATCAAGCAGTGAGGAGGCAGGGGGAGAGAAGGGGCAAAACTCCACCTGACAGGTATAATGAACATTATTCCATGGATAGCTCTGATTTAAGCCATGTATCAAAAACATTTGTGCACCCTTAATAACTTGGAATTTAAAATAAATACCCTAGGATCTTAGAAAAGTGACTGGGGCATAGACTTATAGGGGAGGATATGTTGTATTATCTGTGTTCAGACTACTGAGAAGAACATGGCATGGCTTATGCTCTAATCACTGAGAGAATTTGTGCGCTGCTGGTGCTGGTACCTCTGAGGGGCTAAGGCAGCTGATATAGGGAGGGCTGAAAGAAGCCAACTGCTGATGGGAAAGTAAAATGGTGCAGCCATGAGTGTTTTGCTGCTAGAGATATGATGACAGGAGTTAGAAAAGGGAAGTCTCTTCTTCCCACCTCATAATTTCCCGCTAGTCCCTCTCATTGGCAGAACCTAACAGGAAGCCTGGGAAATATAGTGCATCATCTTTGCAGAGCACAGAATTGAAAAATGATTTGGGCATCAAAAGACAATAAGTAAATAACTGGCACATGTATTGTGAATATTAAGATATGAATTAAGATATTTCATTGAAATGCTCAGTAAAGTGCATTGATGATAAATGGGAGATGTCTAGTGTTGAAGACCATAAGAACTGATTAATTTTAAGTATGATTTAGTTGGAAAAATTTGGTTAATTTTTTCATTCAGTAAATGTTAATTGGGCATCTATTATGTACCAGGTAGCATGACTCTTGTACTTAAAATATGTTAGTGAATTAAATCCAGTTTTTATGGAGCTTATATTATAGAGTGGGGAAACAGAAAACAATAAGCATTACATTTAAGTAAATTATATAGTATGTTATGAATTTATAAGGCCAATTTGAAAAGAAAAAATACAGAGTAGGATAAGAGGGAATTGATAGTGCAAGGAAGCCTTTTTCAATAGGATGGTCAGAGAAGGACTCATTGAGAACATGACATTTTAACAAAGACTTGAATAAGATAAGGAAGTTAGCTGTAGGAGGGGAAAATGTTAGTTTTAATTTTTTAATAATATCCAGCCTAATGAATATAAAGTGGCATCTCATTGTTTTGATTTACATTTGCTTAATGACTAATGATCTTGGACAGTATGTTTACTGTCATTTGTATTCATTCCTAGGAGAAATGTCTATTCAGATCCTTTGTGCATTATTGAGTTGGGTTGTGTTTTTGTTGTTGTTGAGTTAATAGCAGTCCTTTATGTATTCTAGATATTGTTCCCTTATCAGATATATGATTTGCATTTTTTCCTCCCATTCTATATGTTGTCTTTTTACTCTCTTGATAGTGTCCTTTGATGCACAAAGTTTTTTTTTAATTTGATGAAGTTTTAGTTTATCTGTTTTTCCTTCATGTGCTTCATTCATATCCAGGAAATCATTACAGATCCAGCAGGGTGAAGATTTACCTTATGTTTTCTTTTAAGACTTTTATAGGTTTAGTTTTAAGTTTAGGTCTTTGATCAATTTTGAGTTAATTTTTTTGTATGTGGGTATCTAGTTTTTCCAGTACCATTTGTTGAAAATACATCTTTTCGTTGTGGCGGGCGCCTGTAGTCCCAGCTACTTGGGAGGCAGAGGCAGGAGACTCGCTTGAGCCCAGGAATTAGAGGTTGCTGTGAGCTGTAATGCCACAGCACTCTACCCAGGGCGACAGCTTGAGGCTCTGTCTCAAAAAAAAAAAAAAAAA
>CAUYRH010061657.1:0-34196 GCA_963574655.1 Perodicticus potto | reverse complement strand
TGTCTGAGAGAATGATCCGTTTTTGCCTTCCATTTCTCTTCCTCTTTGGAAGTTTGGGAGTGTTCGAAAGCTTTGTCTTCCATGTCAGAAATCCTTTCTTCTGCTTGCTCCATTCTGTTACTGAGGGATTCTACTGTATTTCTCAGATCTTTGAGGGCTGCAACTTCTTGTCTCAATTTGTCAAAATCTTTGGTCATTTGGTCTTTCAATTCGTTCAATTCTTGGGTCATCTTTTGGATTGCTGCTTAAAATTCTAATTCCATCTTTTCCTCCATTCTGCTGATCTTATTTGCTATCAAGACTTTGAATTCGATTTCTGACATCTTAGCCATTTGCTTATTCAAGGGATCTTGTGCCGTATCCACATTGTCGTTCCTTGGGGGGAGTCAATCTACTCTGATTATTCATATTGCCAGAGTTTTTCTGTTGATTCTACCTCATGATTATTTGTCACTGTTGCCTATGACTGTCCTCAGAGTTGGGGAGATGTCTCTCCAAGATCAGACCTCAATAGGATCACTCTGTTGTTGCTGGATCTTTGTAGGGAGTGACCCTGTGTAGCTCCTCTGGGACTGCCCCACCCAGGGAGTTCTGGCTGCAGGAGCAGCTCCGGAGTGTGGCACACCTATATCAAGCAGCAGAGCATGGGATGGGGCCCCCGTTGGCATTTGCAAAGGGAGCCCATGCCTCCAGCAGTCTCTGGCTGGGAGGAGGGCTCCAGAGGGAGGGCACAGGTCACGCTGCCTCCTAAATCCCTGGCAGATGGGCGGAGCCAGTGCAGAGGCATAGAGGGTAGTGGAGGAGACGGGTTGTGTGGCTCCCGGAGTCCCTGGCCAGTGTGAGTGGCAGAAGTAGGCCCAGCATGGGGGTCCCAGTGAAATCCCTGGCCACAGCAGGCCACGTGGTGAGCTGAGTCCAGGCAGATTCCCTGGCTGCTGCAAGCAGAGGGCTGAGTCCCGGAGCGCAGGGATCAGAGTCCTGCAGGGTTCTGGCAGAGTCCCTGGCCATGACAGGGGGCGGGTGAAGGCCCAGTGGGGCGCCAGTCAGGGCCACTTGGGGGTCCCTGCGGAGTGGAGTTCCTGGCTGCTGTGGGTGGTGGGCCTGGGGCACGGATCAGAGCCGGCAGGGTGTTCTGGTGCGTGGTAGACTGAGGCCAGGGTGGGGCACAGATTGGCACCAAGCGGGAGTCCCAGCAGACTTCCTGGCTGCTGATGGCGGTGGGCCAAGGCTTGATGCAGGGCCAATCGGGGCCATGCCGGAGTCCCAGCAGAGTTCCTGGCCAGTGCTGGTGGCAGGTCAAGGCCCAGTGGGTGTCCTGTGGAGTCCCTGGCCTGGTGGCTGGCGAGGGCTCGGTGGGGCCCCACAGTCTCTTACCTGGCGGGCCTCCTGAACCTGCAGATAGGGAGTGTGGGCACTGCTCAAGTCCTCCTCCATTATTTTCAGCAGAGGTCAGGCTTCTGGTGTGTCAGGTAAGGGAGGAAGGGTGTCCTGGAAGTTCAGAATGGCGGAAAGCTTTAGTTCAGTTTTTCTGCCTGAAGCCTGGTTTCTTGAAGTCGCAGCTTGCTTCAGAGGTGACCTGCAGCTATCACTTCTCTCTCTTGTCTGGGCTCCCAGTCATCAGCTCAATTGGGCAGTTTCTTGAGGTTATCTTTCCTTTTGGGCAGGAGCCTCTGTCAGAAGCTGCTTCCAGTCGGCCATCTTGCTCCTGCTTAATTAGTAATTCTTAATCTTGTCTGGGCACCACATTTTTTGCTGAATGATTACACAATTTATCAACTCAGTATAGCTACAGAAACAGCTTAAAAGAAGCTTTGACTATTAGAGATATTCTTTTTAAGAAATAAAACAGCCTTATTGAGGTGTAATTGACATTTAGTAAACTACACATAGTTAAATGCAATATGATAAGTTTTGAAAAATGTATACATGTCTGAAAACATCACTACAATCAAAATTAGCACATCCATCACCACTCAGAATTTCATCAGGTCCCTTAGAAATTCTCCTATCTCAAGCAAAAGACTCCTCATTTACTGGCAACCTCAGAACGCCTCTTAGTTACTGATTAGTTTTTATTTATTGGACTTTATAGATATTGAATCATAAAATATGTTTTTATTTTTTATCTTTTTTCCCTCTGCATGATTATTTTAAGATTCATCCCTTTTTCCAGTGTGTATTAATAGTCCATTCCTTTTATTGTTGAGTAGTATTCCTTTGCTTAGATATAGCACAGTTTGTCCATTTACCTCTTAATAAACATTTGGATTATGTCCAGTTTGGAGCCATTATAAGTAAAGCTGCTAAGAATATTTATGTGCAACATATATGCTTTTATTCATGTTGAGTACATCTAAGTGAAAATAGCTGAATCACAGGGTGTTTGTTTAGCTTTTTAACAAACTGCTAAATTTTTTTCTACAGTAGTCACTCCATATCACATTCCAACTAGCAGTGTATATGAGCCCAAATATTTCTGTACATATTTACCAACACTTAATGTCATTAGTCTTTATAATTTATCCATTCTGAGGTATATGTTAGCATCTCATTGTAGTTTTAACCTGTATTTCTCTATTGACTGATATTGGGGACCTTTTCATGTCCTTATTATTGTAAATATATTTTCTTTATTAAAGTATTTACTCAAATATTTGCTTAGCTTTTTATTGAGTAAATTGTCTTATGATTGAGTTCTGAAATATTTTAATATAATGAGTTTTATCAAAAAAACCACTTTATTAATATGTAATTGACATACAAAAACTATACATATTTAATATATACAACGTGATGTTGGAGAGACATATATATCCATGTAACAATACCACAGTCTTAGCCATAAAGATATTCATTACCTCCAAAAGTTTCTACCAGCCTGCTTTATTTATTATTTGGGGAGTGTGTGATAAAAACACTTAATATAAGATCTATTCTCTTAGCAAATACAGTATTGCTAACTATAAACACTATGTACTTTAATATAACTTAAACATACTTCCTAAGTATTCAGATATACAATTTCCTGAATTTAATTTACGAATTTCAGACTAGGAAAAAGTCAGGACTGACTTTCTGACTGAAATTCCTGACTTTCTCCTAGTCTGTGGCTTAATGTAACTACCTTTTAAAATGCAAAAGTTTTAATTTTGATGAACTAAATTGAAATGAATGTTAACTTTATATTTTTATGAGCCATGCATTGAAGTCACATCTAAGAAAGCCTAGCATAATTCAAGATCAAAAAGCTTTCTCTTGGGTTTTCCAAAAAAAATATACGTTTCTGATCCACTTTGAGGAGAATTGGACTTAATTTCAATACATATAAAATTAAGTTTACTTAAGTGCAATGTGGCTAGGTAGGGGATCAACAGTAACAATTACAGGTTGAATAATAGTGAGATTTTTGAGGATTGTATGAAAATTCTAACCCCTGAGAAGTTTTTCACATACTTTGTCCATTTTCGGTTGAAAGCAGCCTGGTGAATTCAGTCCCTGCTGCTCACCTTGCCTAGAAGTGGAAAAGTCCTCTATTCTTTAGTTTTCTAAAAGATCATCAAGTACACAATGTTGATGTCCTATCTGGAGACCTGGAAATAAACACAAGTATATGATGATAGTAATTTGTGGGGAATGTTCCACATGTCAGAAGTTCTGGAGAGGAATGTGGCCTACCTCAGAAATTCAAAGAGCAAAGCATTTTCTAAAACAAAGAGTGAAAGTAAGAGATGGGTATGGAGATGTCAGTAGCAATCAGATTTCTGAAAACATTGTTAGTTATATCATGTATTTCTTACTCCATTCTAAGAATTTTGAAGTCATTAAAAGGTTGTAAGCAGGATAGTGTGATCAAATTTGCAAAGTTAAAAGAATAATTTTTAGTTGCACAGTAAAAACAAATCCATTACAGCGAGGCAAAGTATTCAGAGACCAGTTAAGAGACATGAAACATTTTGGGTAGGGCAATGATATATGTTCATCAGGGATACAGAACGAGAGATATAGAATATACGATAACCAAAAGGACAAATAATTAGGAATGAGAGTGTATTCCTGGAATAGTTAGGAGAGTTTTAAAATACAGGTGGAGTCTGGCAGTATTCAATTAATTTTGTAATACTCAAATCACATGTGACTTCTACAAATACAAGAGGTGTTCAACATGACTTGTATTCATCTTTTGGTATCACTTTATATTGAGAATTACAACTGTAATACAGTTTTTTCTTTCTTAAAATGTTTATATATTTTGGCCCCCTCTGTGTGCATGTGTGTGTGAATATGCACACACATACATATAAGACAAAATAAATAATTATTAAGCAATTGAAAGCTTTTGTAAAAGAATGTCACAGAAGTTTTTTAGATTGATGATAACATGGTACATGGATAAGAGAGAAGATAAATTTCAATGATATTAGGGGATAATTACAGATATTAGATGAAAATAATATGGGATCGGCATAGATATGAGAAAATGGAAATTGCAATTAGAGCAGAAATTTCTTTACCTAGTTTTAAAGCCTCTATAATTTATTCATACTTCCTCATTGAACTAACCTCATTTCTCAATTCTGCCTTACATGTAGATGTTGTATCATACAAATCTAAAATATTGCTCAGCTCTCAAAATGTTATATAAATTTTAATATACCCTATACAGAGTACTTTGTAATATCTTTCTATATTATTCAAATCATTTTTACTATCCATAGATTATTTCAACTCACAGGATTTTAACTGGAATTAGCACCTCAATTATCCATCTATTAATTTTATACTAGCCCATTTAATCATTTAGTAGACCAATGACAGTAAAATTATTAAAATGACAAATACAACAAATTAATATCTTCATGATTATCATTATTTATCAATAAAAGCAAAATGATGATAGATTAATACATACACATCTCCCCTCTCCTTTATGGATAAATATTCCCAGCAAATGGAGCTCTCTGACAAAGAAAATATATTTTGTGTACTATAAACTGAGATTTGAGTTTTGACTATTTGATTCAAAATAATTCCATTATAAAACAACTACTGATTTTTCTCTTCAGTTTAAAAATTACTGTTTTCAAAACAAGAAAGATCATCACATCAATGAAATGGATGCCCAGATTCACTGAAATTATCACCACCAGAGAATTAAAAGTCATCAATGACAGCTTTAGTAACTATATCAACAAACACTTTCCTCAGAACACTGTGTGTGTATATGTGCATACGTGACAATTTAAACTAAAATCCTTTGAGAAATGATGCTCCAAGAAACCATACAGGAGATCACCTGATACACAAACATAAAACATTAATTTGAGTATTTTTTATGACTTGGCAATATAAAGATGATTTAAAAACTCAGAGCTAGTCCCAAACGTTATGCTTCAGATTATCATCACTAATAGGATGGCTAAGATATGGAGAGAGAGGGTTTTTCCTTTCAATTTAAGTGATTCATTGATTATTATCTTTCAAAGCTCAGAGGACAATCTTGGCTGAAATATGATTAAAAATCAATTCTATTTTTAGTAAACCATTTATGTAAGTTAGATTTAAATAAATATACTGTATTTATTTTTCCAACTAACATAAAACAAAGTTTCATAGACTAATAGCTCAACACAAATATTCTAGTTTTTATTTGTTATTATTAATTCCTAATATATCTTATCTTTCTTTTTGGTGGAAGTATTGATTGTACTGATTCTGCAGGAATCTAACATTGATTGCACCATATGCCATAAGGTCAGAAAGAAAGCAAAGTGTAGAGGATGCCAAGAGCCAGACAACCACTGAGCAAGATAATTTGCAGCTGGGGGGCCGGCCCTCAGCCAATTCATCCACAGATGCTCCTTGCAAGAGAGAGAACCCGAGCCCATGGTGAACCTTGGGCACGTAGTCATTGTCTAATACTCCCCTCACCTGTCTTATGCTGTCTCAATAAAAGGTTACTGCAGAGGTTGCTCGAGGCTACCCTGCAATCAAGGTTAGCCTGCCTCCTACAAGCTTGTACTTCTAATCCGCGTCTCTCCTGGTTCCTTTCTGCAGCAATTGAGACCAGGGCTATAAGGGCTGTGACATCTGGCATAGTCAGCAGGATCCAGCAGGACACAACAGGACACCAGGGACATGGATCAAAGGGGAAAGTGACACTGGAGAAGTAAGTGACACCTTTGGCAGACAGTGGGAGAAAGTCCAAAGGGAAACTCTGCTCAGGGCAAGTGGAACCTTTGTCCAATCTACAATCTAGGGAGCCCCATTAGAAAAAAAGAGTCTGGAATCAATTAGCAAAAATTCTGCTGGAAAAGCAGCTTGCAAGCAGGAAAAACTCTGCTACTGAGGAACTGTGAAGTGTGGGACTATTAGTCAACGAGTAACAGTCTTTGAAGATTTGTGAAGGGTGAATTTGTTAGGACCAAAAGTAGCAAAACCTTTGAGAGAAACTGTGAAGTGCGAGACTGTTATTCCACAAGTAACAGTCTTTTGAGATCTGTGAAGGGTGCATTTGTTAGGCCTACGAGAGGCAAAGCCTTTGGAATAGTAAGAAAAAAATCCTTGCTTGCAAAGATTGCAAGGAAAGCGCTATCTTTTGTTCCTCCATTAAGTAAATATCAAAGGGAAAGTTCCTACAGTTAAAGAAATGGTAAACTCAGCTAAGATTTTCTCATTTTATTTTCTGAGTTTAAAAAGATCTTTAAGGGAATTAACATTACAATCATGGTTTTTCCTAGCAGCAGCTAATTGTTTACATCTGTATTGGGCTTTGTCATGGACTACTGCTTTACTGGGAGAAAGGACTCACCATGTCATTCAACATTTGTTGGAGTGCTTTAATATTATGGGTATCCCTACATCTATTAAAACTGATAATGCATCCTCTTATTCTACTCACAAATTAAGTACCTTCCTATCTTTTTGGAATATTCAATTATCTCATGGTATTCCTTACAATTCTCAAGACAAACCATTAGTGAACGACATCATAAAACATTGAAAGATATGTTAGATAAACAGAGAGGGGGAGAAGATATCCTCCCTTTGAATAATAGTCCTAAGTACATGCTTACTAGAGCTCTTTTCACTCTCAATTTTCTGAATCTCAGCAACGATGGAAAGACAGCTGCAGAATGCCATAGGACATCTCTCATTCATCCAGCAACATCTCCATTACAACAACCTATTTTTTATAGAAAATCTGACATATCAGAATGGAAGCCTGGTTATGTACTGCATTGGGGTTGAGGTTTTGCTCATATTATTACAGAACAACAAGAGAAGCAGTGGCTACCAGCCCACTGGATTAAGCCTCAACATGAGCAGGAAATCTTGCCAGCACTTTAACAAATTTGTTTTCACTAACTTTTCTTTTATTCATAGGACCCTGATTTTTGAAGCCTAGTCAATTTCATAATAGAGAAACCCTGGATCCATCTCCTCTGTGGGAACTCTAGCTGCCTCTTCCATATCATCGTCCATCATCAGCAGGAAGCAATTAAGAGCAGTCAGCATCCTATTTCTCTAAGAGGCAGTTGGAGTTTCTATGCAGAGTGGGAAAATTGATACAGGATTTAATTATTTGGGGCTGAATGACAAGCCCCAGATAAGCTTAGTATGCAACTTCTAAACCTTTGAAAATTATGACAACAAAGATCTCAAACAGCAGGCTTCGAGGTAAAGGCTATACTGGTATCAGCCAAGGTAAGAGAATTTCACTTGTTGGATTTATATCTGTTTCAGTTGGGCACCTAATCCTTACTTAAAGTTATACTGCTCTTTGGTATGGGTCTGAGTTTGGTACAGCCCTTTTCACACCTAACATAACTTTGGGTGGTGATTAGTACTTCCCATGGAAGCATCATAGGCCCTATAGGTAAGCCTGTAGCATGTAGTTGGGTGGTGATTAGCACAAAGAGGACATGTTTTCCCCTATGCCTAGTTTGGCTAAAATAGTTTCCCTTATTCCCAGATTAGTTCCATTGGTGTAATTTTGTTATATTTATATACCCTTTTGTTTCTTTTACTAAGCAGGAAGAAAAGCTCCTTGGTGAGGAGAACAGCTAAAATAACCAACGACAGATTTTCTCCTTTGCCTATCCAGAAATGTCTTTCATACACTAGAGGGAGGATATGTAGAGGACGTCAAGAGCCAGATGACCTCTGAGCAAGATGATTTGCAGCTGGGGGGCAGGCCCTCAGCCAATTCATCTGCAGATGCTCCTTGCGGAGAGAGAACCCGAGCCCATGGCGAACCTTGGGCACATAGTCATTGTCTAATACTCCCCTCACCTGTCTTATGCTGTCTCATTAAAAGGCTACTGCAGAGGTTGCTTGAGGCTACCCTGCAATCAAGGTTAGCCCACCTCCTCCTTTTGTATGAGTATGCAGCTTCCTGTTGTTATTGAGTTCAACTTTTATTTCATGATGGTCAAAGAAAATGCAAGGAATAATTTCTAATCTTTTAAATTTACTGAGATTAGACTTGTGGCCCAAGATGTGATCGATTTTGGAGTATGTTCCATGGGGTGAGGAGAAGAATGTGTATTCAATTTTATTAGGATGAAATGTTCTGTAAATGTCTGTTAAATCCAGTTGTTTGAAAGGTTAAGTTTAAATCTAAAATTTCTTTAGTTAGTTTCTTTTTGGAGTATCTATCCAACACTGCTAAAGGAGTATTAAAATCTCCAACTACTATGGAGCTGGAGGAAAGCAAGTTGCTCATGTCTTTTAGAGTTTTTCTTATAATTGAGGCACATTCTGGTAGGGAGCATAAATATTAATAATTGAAATCTCATCATATTGAGTAGTACCTTTAAGAAATATTAAAGGTCCATCTTTATCCTTCATTACTTTGGTTGGTTTAAAGCCTATTGTATCTGCAAATTAGATTGCAACTCCTGTTTTTTTCTGTTTTCCATTTGCCTGAAATATAGATGACCATCCCTTCACTGTGAGTCTAAATTTATCTTTTAAGGTAAGATGAAGTTCTTGCATGCAGCAGATATCTGGCCTGAGTTTCTGTATCCAGGCAGCCAACATATGCCTGTTTAGAGGACAATTTAAACCATTCACATTAATTGAAAACAATGATAAATCTTTAGAAAGTCCAGTGGACATTTTTAATCCTTTCATCACCGTGGAAGTTGAAATTTGATAAAAAGTTTCTGGGTGAGTTTACTTTTGTGGTGGAGGATTATGCTGGTGGTTATGGAGGTTAGGTCTGAGAATATCCTGGAGAGCTGGTTTAGTTATAGCAAATTTCTTCAACATGTGGATGTCATTAAAGTATTTAATTTCTCCATCATAAATGGAACTCAGTTTAGTTGGGTATAGGATCCTGGGTTCAAAGTTCTTTTGTTTTAGGAGATTAAAAGTCGATGACCATTCTCTTCTAGCTTGAAAGGTTTGATCAGAGAGATCTGCAGTTATTCTAATATTCTTCCCCTTGTAGGTAATGGATTTCTTACATCTGGGTGCTTTCAGAATTTTCTCCTTCATATTAACTTTTGTGAAGTTGGATCTTGTGCTGTATCTACCTTGTTGTTCCTTGGGGGAATTGATCTACTCTGATTATTCATATTGCCAGAGTTTTTCTGTTGATTCTGCCTCATGATTATTTTTCACTGTTGCCTATGACTGTCCTCAGATTTGGGGAGGTGTCTCTCCCAGATTGGAACCCGGCAGGATCACTGTGTTGTTACTGGATCTTTGTAGGAAGTGACCCTGTGTAGCTCCCCTGGGATTGCCCCACCCAGGGAGTTCTGGCTGCGGGAGCAGCTCCAGAGTGTGGCACACCCATATCAAGCAGCAGGGCGTGAATGGGGCACCCAGTGGCCTTTGCAAAGAGAGCCCATGCCTCCAGCAGTCTCTGGGTGGGAGGAGGGCTCTGGAGGGAGGGCGGCGGGCCTGGGGCACAGATCAGAGCCAGGCAGGGTCCCGGTGGGCAGCAGGCTGAGGCCAGGCAGGGCACAGAGGAAGGATTCTTGGCGGACTTCCTGGTGCTGCTGGCAGCAGGCCAAGGCCCTGCAGAGTGCCCATCATGCCGTGCAGAATCCCAGAGGAGTTCCTGGCTGCTGCTGGTGGCGGGCCAAGGCCCAGTGGGGTGCCAATCAGGGCCACGAGGGATCCTGGTGGAGTGGAGTTCCTGGACTCTGTGGCCAGCGGGCCTGGGGTACAGATTGGAGCCAGGCTGGCTGAGGCAGGGTGGGTCACAGATTGGCATCAGGAGGAAGTCCTGGAAGACTTCCTGGCCGCTGCTGGTGCCAGACCGCCAATTAGGGCCACTCAGGAGTCCCAGCAGAGTTTCTAGCCACTGCTGGCAGAGGGCCAAGGCCCAGCGTGGTGTCAATCAGGGCCGTGAGGGGGTCCTGGTGGAGTGGAGTTCCTGGCCGCTGTGGGCAGCGGGCCTTGGGCACTTATCGGAGTTGTACTGTGTCCTGGGGGACCGCAGGCTGAGGCTGGGAGGGGAACAGATCAACTAGGTGGGGGGAGTTCCAGCTGACTTCCTAGTGTTGCCTGCGGGTCAAGGCCGGCAAGGTGCCAATCAGGGCCACGTGCAGGTCCTGGAGGAGTGGGGTTCCTGGCCACTGTGGGTGGTGGGCCTGAGTTACAGATCGGAACTGGGTAGGGGTCTTGACAGGCTGCTGGCTGAGCTGGGCAGGGCACAGATTGGCACCTCATGGGAGTCCCGGAGGACTTCCTGGCTAAAGCCTGGCAGGGTGCAAATTGGGGCACACGGGAGTCCTGGTGGAGTTCCTGGCCACTGCCTGTGTGGGCCAAGGTCTGGCAAGTGTCTCAGTGGAGTTCCTGGCTGCTGCGGTGGGTGGGCTGAGGCCCGGTGGGGCATGGATTGGAGCTGCGCAGGGGTTCCGGGCCTGGGGGCTGGCAGGGGCTCGGTGGGGCCCTGGAGTCTCTTACATGGCGGACCACCTGGTCCGGCAGATAGGGAGGGTGGGTGCTGCTCAAGTCTTCCTCCCCCAGTTTCAGCAGAGGTTAGGATTCTGGTGCATCAGGTAAGGGGAAAAGGTAGTCCTGGAAGTTCAGAATGGCGGAAAACTTTATTTCAGCTTTTCTGCCTGAAGCTTGGTTTCTGGAAGTTGCAGCTTGCCTCACGGGTGATCTGCAGTTATCACTTCTCTCTCTCTCGGCTGGGCTCCCAATCTTCAGCCCAATTGGGCAATTTCTGGAGGTTATCTTTCCTTTTGGACAGGAGCCTCTGTCGGAAGCTGCTTCTAATCGGCCATCTTGCCCCTCCCCCCCACAATATACAATTTTAATGCAATCCCTATTAATGCTCCAATGTCATACTTTAAAGATCTTGAAAAAATTATGCTTCGTTTTATATGGAATCAGAAAAATCCTTGAATAGCCAAGGCGTTACTCAGAAATAAAAACAAAGCAGGAGGAATCACACTAGCAGACCTCAGACTATACTACAAATCTATAATGATCAAAACAGCATGGTGCTAGCACAAAAACAGATAGGTAGATGTGTGGCATAGAATAGAGAACCAAGAGATGAACCCAACTACTTATCATCATTTGATTTTTGACAAGCCGATTGAAAACATTCAATGGGGAAAAGATTCCCTACTTAACAATTGGTGCTGGGTGAACTGGCTGGTGACCTGTAGAAGACTGAAACTGGACCCACAACTTTCACCATTAACTAAGATAGACTGTCACTGGATTAAAGGTTTAAACTTAAGGCATGAAGCTATAAAAATATTAGAAGGAAGTGCATGGAAAACAATTGAAGAATTGGCCTGGGAGAATATTATATCAGGAGGACCCCCCAGGCAATTGAAGCAACACCAGAAATACATTACTGGGACCAGACCTAACTAAAATGCTTTGCACAGCCAAGAACACAGTAATTAAAGCAAGCAGACAGCCCTTAGAATGGGAGAAGATATTTGGTGGTTATGTCTCCAACAAAGGTTTAATAACCGGAATCCACAGAGAACCCAAATATATTAGCAAGAAAAGAACAAGTGATCCCATCTCAGGGTGGTCAAGGGACTTGAAGAGAAACTTCTCTGAAGAAGACAGGCACACAGGCTACAGACACGTGAAAAAATGCTCATCATCATTAATCATCAGAGAAATGCAAATCAAAACTACTTTGAGATATCATCTAACTCTAGTAAGGTTAGCCCACATCACAAAATCTCCAAACCAGAGATGCTGGCACGGATGAGGAGAAAAGGGAACACTTCTACACTCCTGGTGGGAATGCAAACTAATCCGTTCCTTTTGGAAGGATGTTTGGAGAACACTTAGGGATCTAAAAATAGACCTTCCATTGGATCCTATAATTCCTGTACTAGGTATATATCCAGAAGACCAAACATTACATTATACAAAGATAATTGTACTGGAATGTTTATTGCAGCCCAATTCATGCTAAGTCATAGATTAAGCTCAAGTGCCCATCAACCTATGATAACTCTATATTATTAACATTGAATTCAAAATGGTCTTAAAAACTGAAAATTAACTCTGAATTTATCAATATAAAAAAGTGTTCTTCAAAATATTTTGTAGTTTGCAGCCAGCTTTCTCAGTTCTATCAAATGCAATTAAAGTTTTTTGCATATTTATCCATGTTGGAAAGATGTACAAAAGTCCTATTATTGATAATAAGGTGAAGTTTCAGTTTTAACTTCTTATCTATTTAGGTAGTTCATGAGTAAGCTTTATCTTTCCTTAGACCTTCAAATTTAGCTCATTCATTTGCCATGAAATATGGATTAAAATTTGGTAAGTAAGAAATCTATCCGGCTTTTTTTTTTGACCAGGGCTGGGTTTGAACCCACCACCTTCGGCATATGGGGCCGGCACCCTACTCCTATGAGCCACAGGTGCCGCCCTAAAAATCTTTCTGGCTTTTAACGAAATTATATCAGTTTGAATTATATTAACAGAGAGCTTTTATAATGAATAGATATATCTGGATCTTCAACCACCCATGGATATGGAGCAGAAAAAGAAAATTATTTAGCTCTAAACAAGGGCCAGAAAGTAGTACCACACAGGCACCTGAACTGGAAGAAATAGCAGACATTTATTTAGTTTTATAATGGATTTGTGATTACTATGAGCTTTCTTTTCTTCTTCTCCCCCTCTTTCTCCTCCACTCTTTTTACACTGAAGATCTACTGAGGTCTTCTTGTCCTTTTTTGCCGTGTATGTGTATGCAAGGGAACAGATGACTTGTTTCCCTTAACTGGGGAGAACAATTATCAAGCAACTGCCTCCAAAGAACTGTGACTGAGATTTCTCATCTGTAAGTGGACCTATAAATTGATAAAATTCTCTGCTTTCCTTTGTTGTAATAATGAAATGAGGCCTTTGAGGGTTTTGGAATAGGTGAAATTATTTTGTACATGATGGATGTGAATTTCTGTGGCCAGAGGCTAGACTGTGGTAGTTGGTCTCCAATGATGGGCCACAAATAATTCTGCTCTCTTTATGTATTATACATGCCATTCTTCCTGTTAAGAGATGAAGCATATGTTCCTTTCCCCTTGAATCTGGGTTGGGGCATAACTGCAATGACTTGTTTAATGTGGAGGAAGTTCTAGAATGTTCTAGAATTTCAAAGCCCAGGAATATAAAAGGCATAAGTGCTTCTGCTTCATCCTTAGAACCCAGTTTCAATGCTGTGAGCAAGGCTGTGCTGCCACATGGAAGACCTAACTCCATGGAAGATAACTGTGGCCCAGCTAAATTCCCAGGAGATGATTGACACTAATTTGTTTATGATGTGAGTGATCCAGTGCTGAAGTAAATACTCTAACCCTTGTTAGGTCACCCCAGCTAATGCTCCATGGAGCACAGACAACTTGTCTTCTCTGAGGTCTGACCAAATTACAAACTCATGAGCAAACAATTGGTTTTGTTTTCAATTCATTAAAGTTTGGTGACATTTTTAATATAATAATTGACAACAAAAACAAAATGTTATATATTATTTTCAGATAGAAACCGTCAGACACATGTTTATCTATATATATTTATATCCATGTCTGTGACTATTTCTATCTATATTAGTATTTATGTCCGTATCTATTTTTTGTCTATTTTTATATTGTAGACAGAGAGGTACCATGAAGATTCCCCTCTAAGGAGATTTTGATGCCCAACTCTGGGGAATATGATCTTTAGTGAGTTTCCAGCCAGTGGATCCTTTATAGAGTTCTGCCATAGTGCAGAGAACCACGTTGTCTGAGGTTCTGCTCTTCCTGGGCAGCCCACATCTGGTTACTGAGCAAGAAAGCCTGGTTATTTATGTCTAATGTGGGACATTCAACTGGCCAATATTCACCCCTTACCCTCAAGTTCCCTGTCAGGTTGGTCTAGCTTTGTTGGACCTAAACTCCTGTGACTTTTTCCTCAGCCTTACCTTATTCTCTTTCTCTGTCCCCTTAATGAAGTTAGTTCTTAACAAATATTTTTAAGAACTGCCTTAGTGTCTGCTTTTTATAGAACCCAATCTTAAAACAATATCTATATTTTTATATCTAATAAATTTATTTAAAAACATTGATTAGATGCACACCAAATTTTTGATTGTACCATAGCTTTTTTTTTCTGAAGATATAAGGAGAGGGGGATGGGAGCAGGAGGGGAACATAGACTATAGAACTTCAACTTAGCTTTAGGTTGTAGTTTAGAAATCCAAAACAAACCTAAGAAGCTTAATATTTGGCAGATACACATGGATTTTGGTTACATTATCATTTGTACTCTGTCTTTGATTGAGCTTACAAAACATTTATTGTGATATACGTTTAATTATTTCTTAGGATTTTAGTTTACAAGATTTATTAAGATCTGTGTATGCCACTGTTTCTACATCCATTCAATATTTTCCTTATTGCTGCATAGTAGTTTATAATGTGAATATACACATACATATTTTATTTATATCCTTTCCTAGAGGCAGACTCATGAATCGCCAACTTCTCACCATCACAAGCAATGCTCATACAGCCTCCATTGTGGATAGGGTCATAGATTTTATTCAGCATGAAGAAGACCTTTAAAAGCTGCATATGAGATATCTTACATTTACATGTGTTACTTTAAAGACTCACATCCTTTGTTTCTTTTGGGGTTTAAATTAAAGGCCATAGGAAGAAATCTTAATCTTAAATTAAGGTGCCATTGATTTTCCTACAGACTTGCTAATGAAGTGAATCAAGCCATTATGGTGTAGTTTAAATTCAGTGTGAATATTGAGAGTTGTTTAAATAGCCATTAAAATATACTAATGGAAAGAAAAATTCTCCCATGGAAGTATATGAAAATTGTTGCTATCATTACAAAGTCATTATGGGACCTTTTGCCATTGTAGAGTTTAATAAATCCAACTACTTACCGCTATTTGATATTTGAGAGGGGTGGATTTTCCTACAAGCTATGTACAAAAATTCTAGGGAGGTGGTTGCTGGAGAAGAAACTAGAGCAGTAGGTAACAATCTCAAGTTCAAAGCCCCCTGGTTTTCCCTGCCACAGAAACAAATGACTGTATTTTCTATATCTTTTCCCTGATTCAAAGTAGGTCCAGGGACAATTCTTCCTCATCCCTGCTCCTTGTTGCCACACACCCCCTTGCCCACAGGAAATGTACTTTGCTGGCCTGTTCTAAGGTCACCAGTTGGGTCTCTCACTACCTCTGAGCTTTTCCTCTTTCATTTTTTATGGCAGAATTTGTGCATAATCTGGGGGGGGGAGGATTTATATGTATTTAATGAATATAGGAATTTAATTTAAATTCACAGATCTCTAATGTTTATATATATATTGTCAAGTTCCCCTCAAAGTGGAGATTATATATATATATATATATATATATATATATATATATAATTTTTTTTTTTACATTACCTCTGATGCTTTTATATAATTTCCAAGGGGAAAAAGAAAAATGCCAACTTGTACTGGTATTCAACAAAGAAGTTTCTTAAGTACTTTTGACACAGAATTTTCTTCACTCATATCATCTGCTGTGCAAAGCTCTAGTCATTTAAAAATCTAAGTCGCTCTTGTCCAGAGAGATAAAAAAGATTAATTTTTTGACCATAACTTCAGATAAGAAGTATAAGTGCATTATACCCTAGAATTCATACATGTGCAAATACACATACACATCTCTAAGAAACGACAACAACCAAATAATTCTCAACTTTACTGGTATATTGCACTAATATTTTCTTTTTTTCACTCTGTTCTACTTATTTTTTAATGCTTGCAATGGCCCATTAAGTTCAATTCCTGATTATTAACAGTTCTCTAGGGAGTCTCTTCCCTCTCTTACCTGGGAGGTCTACTTGTTCTGATCCTAATATTCACTGAGTGTTTTCAATGGCCCGTGTACTGTGCACAGTCAAATTATTTCTCTCCTCGTGAAAATCTACAGAAAGGCAAGTAAATGGTCAAGAATATTAAAAACTATCATGATGATACTCATACTTGACTACCTTATACTTATATGATCTAATAGAGTTAATAACGTCCTAATTTTATCTACTTCTTTTATTTTTCTTTTTGTTTTTGCAGTTTTGGGCAGGGGCTGGGTCTGAACCAGGCACCGCCAATATATGGGGCCGGCGCCCTATTCCTTTGAGCCACAGGCGCCACCCTCTACTTCTATTTTTTTTTTTAATCTATACCAGTTGAACAGGGATTATGCTATTTTTCAAGTAAAAATTTTTAAGGCTCAGCAAGTTTGTCACTTACTCAAGATCACACATTCACAAAACTGGACCAGAATCTTTGTGCTTTGACTTTTAGTCATTGCCTTTCACATGCCATGAAAAATAGAATCATGCAAACAATTAGCTATCAAAAAAGAGAAAACAGGTGAATATTGATTTGAAAGAGTGAAATATTAGCACTGCATAAAAATGATTTTATCAATAGTCAATCATCAATTCCAAGAAGCATACTTAAAATGTTTGAGTAGGTAAGATGACAGTAATAAGAATAACACAGACGCAGAGCTCAGAGGTGCTATTTGGAATGAAGATCTTGCTGGTGACTGTGTCCTCCCAAGGACTGTGACCCACTGATAACACATGTGCTCAAGATCAGTTGAGAAAACTGACCAAATGTTACACTGCACGGACGTGCATTTATGGGAGACGGCTGGCGGAGCTGAGAAAAGTCGGGGACCTTTGCTAACTTTCAGGGTTTGAGGTCAGCCAGAAGGCGCAGGTTTGACGTCCCCTTCCAAAACCCTAATCTTCTAGGAGTGGGGGTCCCTAGTGGAGAACCACTCGAGAAAGCTGACCTCAAGCCCCTGGAGGGAGATAGACCCATTCTAAAGACAACAAACGACATCTGGGCAGAGGATCTTTTGTGGGGGCAAGAAATTGTATACAGGAGCGCCAGACTAGCAGAGCCGAGGTACCTGCTTAATAAATAAAGGGGGCAGAGGCGATGAGTGTTTATTCATCTGGTGCTGAGCCTTCCCCGGACACACTGAACCAGACAAGGACATTTGCCCAGCCTTGCCATAGGCCTTCCAGAGCCTAGCCGTTCCCTAACCTGCCCGTGTGGTCACATCAGCAGTCATAGACTGGCCTCTGTCCTATTTTTCCTAAGACTGGTATGAACCCCTCCAACCAGACACCCTTGAAATGCTCCAGCCGGCGTCCTTGGCTATCATAGTCTATCAGTGACGGTCCAAGACAGAGCAGATGCCAGCCACATCTGAAAATAAGGAGATTATGAAAGGAAACAAGGAAGGAAAGATTGAAAGGCTCTGCAGAAAGGGAAAAGAGAAAACAAAGCCTGGACACAGGTTGTGTTTTCCTTCGGTGAGCCCACAATCATCATAGACTTGAGCAGGGATGTCCAGATGCTGCCGCAGCAGAATACATCCAAATGCAGTCCGTGAACTTGCTCCCTTTTCTCAGCTCCACTGCAGATGTGACCTGGAATTCAGTCTTAAACTATGGCAGAGTCACTGTCAAGTAAACATTAACATTTCATTCCTGGTCAGCAGCGTTTTTGTGAGGACTCAGCAGCAACGCGGGGCAGTGCTGTTGAAGGGGAATCCTGTGTTTAATTAACACGGTCCCAATGCCATGCAGAGCCCTTTCATTTGTACATTAGCTTATTCTTCCTCCTAAAATGTCATCCCCGAGACAGGATCAAGGTCTGGCACATGGTAGGCATGCCATAAATATTTTGTTAAATAAATGAGTGAATGAGTTCAACAGATTATTGTAAAAACTTTTACATGAGATAGAGACAACTCAGAATACTCCATTTCCAGCCTCAAGACACGGGGGAATGGGAGACCATCACACAAACTGTGGGGCACCCTTTACACATTTACATTTAGATTGACCAAAATGGATGTTCTTTCCATATCATCTGTGGACCTACTACCTGAGCGTGGTAACCTTGGAATCACTCAGGGGATTCTGGGTCTTACTTAGGGCTGGTCAAGATCTCTTTAAGGAAAACAAAAGCACCCGCTGTGTGCTGTCACATGTAGGATGTAGAAAGTCATAGCTACCTAGGTGAGGCTTCCTGGCAGGGGTCTGCAGGGGGAGCAGCCTCCTGCTTGCTTTTTCTATTTCTGTTTCTTTTTGAATCACCTCGTTCCATCCTTTGAATTCTCTAGAGGGCTCTGCACGTGTCAAGAGAGAGTGAAACCAAGGCTTTGACGAATTTTCTCTTTCAGGCTTGACTTGACCTACAAAGTCTGTGTCTCTGGCTTTACTCTGCCCCCCACCTGCAACTGCTTTGGCAATGAGAGGGCCCAGCTCCCCGGGCTGCATTTCAAGTACACACACTCTGCTCTGAACCTTGGGCTTTGAGGGGGTAGGTTCTCATCTCTTGGTGCTATTGCCCTGAGAGAATTGACAGCAGCTCTGGAACCAACAACATGTGCAGAGAACACACCATTTACTGGTCCTGCCCAGCAGCTGCTGCTCCATTTAGCGGACAGGGACCTCGGCAGTGCTCCACAATAGCACATGGAATTTAGTGCACATCTAAGAACGCATTGTGTGTTGGGTTTAGCTGAAACCGAAAGGTCAACTTTCAGCTGGGGACCCTGCATCCCTCCCTGGAATGGCCAAGAAGACACCAACATTGGTCACTAAGGTCACTCCTAGTTCATGTCCTCTCTGTCTTCCCCACACTCCTCTCGACCTGCCCACATGACCCATGTGCACCTGCCCCACCCACCCCTGCTGCGGTCAGTCTCTGCTTCTCTGCAGCTACTTCATATAAAACACACAGTCTCTCTCTTACAGAGGGTGCTAAAATGTAACACATTTGAAGAAAGGAAAAGCTGTATGAAAGTCGTAATACTGAAGTCATGTTTGACTTCTGCAATGACAAGAGAGACAAGATACAACATACAAGATACCAAATGTCAGTGGTACGTATTGAGTATTATAATTTTAATACAGTTTTTCCTTTCCTAAAATGTGTATACATCCTTTGGCACCATCTGTATATATAAATACTGTGTAAATACACACACATACATACACATTTTACACTTATAAAATCTGTAAATTGATATGTATTGATATATGTGTCAAAAATAATAATGCTAAATTAACTGAAAGTGTTCTAAGTTTTATCCGATTTTCCACTAAAGAGAAAATAGACAGAAGTCATTCCTAATGCTTGTTGAGCAGCTACGCCAGGTCATGGATTATGAATAGATACCAGGGGTTGAACAGAAGAAAACATCAAGAGGGTCCGTGGTCCAAACTGTGGAAGGACAGAGAGGCGGAAAGTAAACAAACACATAAGCAAAGGAATTCCACAGGTGACGAGTGCTCCGAGCAAAGGAAGGAGGAATGTGACGGAGGAGGGAGCTAAAATCTGCACTGTTAGAAGAACCCAAAGAACACTATTAGAAGCCCTGCAAAGGGGGAAGGAATGAGGCTTCCACAGAGGCGCTGAGGCCACAGTGAACCAGATTCATGAAGAAGTCTTGCAAAGCCTGGAGACGAGGGGCGGGGCCCGGGAGGCGTTGGGGGTGGGGGGCTGGCAGGTTAAAAGAAGCTTCAGACCTCAGCATAGACCAAAAAAGGGGCTCTAGTTGCAGTGGAAGCCATCAGAGGGCAGGGAACCCCCAGGGCTGGCAGGATCTGATCTATACTTTCAAGAAACACGCTGGCTTCTGATTGATGCACAAAGGTGAGTGGAAGAAGGTTCACCACTCCGAGGGTGCTGTAGTCTGTGCAAATCGCACACACCCAGACGGGTATGTAAACACATTTTATTCTACTGAAGTGCCACACACCTGGGAGTCATGGGACTTTGTGAAAGGATCAGACTGTTTCCAGTTGGGTGCAGGAAGGTAGTAAGGGGCGCTGGCCCTGTCCCCTGATTAGGAAATGACCATGTCCTAGTTCATGACTTGGGTCACGTTTGCTGAATTTTCATTTGAGGTAACATGAAAAAGTCACCTTGCAATTTATACAGAGCAATTTGGGGGGAAAGCTATATGTGCAAATTCTCCCCCAGAAATGTGCTTAAGTATATGGCTTATTCAATAGTATCTTTCTCCCTGGAAAGGTTTTAGATAAATATAAAAACTTACCGAGTAATTATCAAACACTATTCACAAAGTCTAAATTCATAAGGCTTTCTATGAGAGGGACAGACTCAGCAGGACGGGCCAGGAAGATGGAGCAGCACCCAGACGCCGGGAGATGCAAAGGGAGGGAAGGCCTTTGCTCACCTCCGTCCCTGCAGACGGCTGCTCATTCCACAGCAAAGGGACAGGGCAGAGGCCACGTGAGGGCAGCAATTCACAGGCACCACCTGCAATGCTGCGTTCCTGGCCGTGTCTCAAAAAGGAGGACACACGTGGGTATGAAAAGCCAGGCTTCCCTGAGACAGAGAGGTGGACTGAATATTTATCATCCAAAGAAGGGTTAGGTTAATGTACCAATTTTTTTAAGGTTAAAATGGCAGAATGAGCAATTACAGTTCATGCTTATTTTGACCAAAAACTATGGCAATGGATGTATGTTCTCTTTGGTAGTAATTATTTTTACAGTGAATGAATGAGAACCCTAACATCCAGGCTTAGTTCTCCCTTGGCGAGGGTAAGGGAACACTCAGCTATATGCTGCACCTGTCAATTGTGCCCATTTTCCGAAGGTTTTGGAAAAAATAAGTTATATAAAGTAATGAATACACCTCGCCTATCGTAAGGTACCGTGCAGGTAGAAACTGGAGCTGCGTGCTGCTTCCGTTCTTCAGGGCTCACGCTGCCATGGACAGGTAACCACAGACCTGAGACTTGGACCACAGGGAATTATTTCTCACAGTTTGGAGGCCACATGACCAGGATCGACGTTCTGTTAGGATGGGTTTGTGGCGAGGGTCCTCTTCATGCCTTTCAAACGTCTGCTTTCTAAAGTGTCCTCACATGGTGGGGGTGGAGGAGCACCAGACAGAGAGAGAAGGACATGCTGCCCTCTCGTCCCCTTCCCATGATGGCACCACCACCATCTGATCGGGGCCTGTGACCACATTGAACCTTAATGACCCCCGTAAAGGTCCTATCTCCAAATACAGTCACATTAGAAGTTAGGGCTTCAGCATATGATGATTTTGAGGGGAAGAACTCAGCCCCTACCTCCAGGCAGATTGCCATCCAATTACAAACATTCCGTGTGTACAGATAACTGGACCTACAAGCTATCCGTACACATAGAATGTTTATAATTGGAACACATCAAGGCTGCGGGAGAGGCTCACTCTTTCTTCTCTGCGACCCCACAGCTGCCTTTCCCACCTCGAGTTGATCACATCGTGAAATAGTCCCTGGACAACTGTCCTATGTGCCTCTCCTTTACAGAACAGAGATTCTGGGGGTGCTGAAGATTACAGCAGCTGTGCGGATAGGGGCCCCTGGAGGTCATGGAGTAAGTGCCTGTTAATGCCGTGCGTTCTTCCCCTCCTGCTTTTATAGATGTGGTCCCCAGTCCTACAGCAGCCTGTTTCAATTAAAATTAAGTTCTTGATTTCTGGAACCATCTATGTTGGCGTATTTCCGCATTGTCTTTATAGGAGTATATGTTTTAAACCCTGACTAAGTGACCCACACATTTACTGCTCTGATTCATTTTATTTATAATTAGAACTTTTTCACATATGCAGGACGAATGCCACAAATGGGCCCGCTTGATGGGTAGAAGAACAGGATAGACTAAAGGATCCCATGATCTTAGACCTTCACCCTACTAGTGAGGGGCACACTTGGGTGAGATTTATGCTTGGAAATTCTGTAAATTTTATTCTAGCAGCTAGTTCAGCATATCATTTTTACTCTAGGAGTAAATATATCTGAACAAACAATGATTAAACAATTAAAAATTCTCTACTAGTAAATGTTTTGCCACCTCCCAATACTTCATTTGGGTAACGAGCTGCGGTAAATTTCAGACGCCATTCGGCGCAGCACTGTGCATGTTTCCCGTGAGACGAGTCTGTTATTAATTATACCTAGTTGTCACTCTTTCCTACATGGTAACTGCACACACATCCGTTCATTTAGCTCCTAAGATGAAACAGCAATAGAGAGAGAGGAGGCTGGTGGCACGAACCACTGCAGACAGAAAACTTCTCAGGCATGTGGAGCAACAAGTGTAAGGCCAGTATTCAATAGTATAATATATAGAACGGTGTAAGGTGAAAGATTCAATCGATTCAACCTCGTATGTGGGCAAACCGGAGCCTGACACAGGGAATCCTGAACTGCAGAGTCTCTGTTGTCAGAGTCCACATATCAAACTTCTACTTTGCCCTCCCTGGCTGACCTTTATATCTGTCCCGGGACCACAGAAAACCTGTTCTTTTCTCGGGGTCTTAGCAGTTGCTCACACATCTGCAGCTCTCAGCTCATGTGCCACTGTCTTTTCTGCCAACCTCGATCTTGGCCTTGCCTGCCCTCCTATATCTCCATTTCTCCTCTCTCCATTCCAGCTTCTCCATTGCACGAGCTGCTAGCTAGCACCGCATTCTTTGTTAACTTACCTGCACACTGATCATCTGCTTCCTCCAGTTAGACTATAAGCTCCATGTAAACTGAAATAGTTCCCGGCACGTGACGGATGACTCCCATATTTATTGAATGACTGAAGGATAATCAAAGTCAATGAAATGATACAGCTGTGTCCTTTTCTCGAATTCTGTCAGATGGTCCCAGTTACAGCAGAAGTATATATTTCCATGATTGTAATTGCTTGATTTTTTTTTAAAGAAACCTTTACTCAACAATTAGGAAACATGTATTTTTCTTGAGCACATTTGAAACAATCGCAAATACCAACCACATGTAGCTTTCTAAACAAGTCTCGAATACCAAAGGATCAGTATCAAACGCATACAATATACTGTGTATCTAAAACACAATTATAGCTCCAAAATATAATTAAAGGACAATAGCAAAAAATAACTTAAAAATGTGTTTAGAAAATTTAAACCACACTTTTAAGTTGATCAAAGAAGAGAGTGAACAAGAGAAGTCATAAAATGTTTAGAAGTGAATGATAACAAAATACTCTATTTCAGAATTAGGGGATGTAGTGAAAACAGTAATTAAGGGAAAATGTACAGCCTGAAATACATATGTTAGAAAAGAAGCCTGAGATTTAATGAAAGAATCAAACCAAAGAAAGCAGTGGTAGGAGGCAATCAAAATAAGAGCAGAACTAAAGAAGTAATAGACAGAATATGCAAATGACATCAATAGAGCCAAAATTCAAAGCTTTCAAAAAGATAACGCCTTAGAACCAGGGATGAATATCTGTCCTACAACCAAGAGCTTCCTCAAAAATACTATAACAAAATTGGCTCAAAGAGAAATAGAAAGCCCAACTAGTTTCATAACACATACTTAAAGAAACTGAATCCTCAGTTACTGATCTTTCCACAGAAGAAACATTCACCTCGACAGTTTACTATGCGGATTCTACGCAACTTTAAATAGATGATTTCAGTCTTACACAGAGTCTTCAAGACAGAAAATAAGAGAATATTCATTCTCTCCATTTGTGAGATACAAAGTTTTGTTATCTTGCTATCACGCCCTTCGTATAAAAATTACACAAAGGAGGCCAAAGAAAAGTAAATTACAGTCCAACCCACTCCTGAACAAGAACACAAAAAGTTCCTTAGCAAAATATTGGAAAATTGATTCCAAGCAATATACATAAAGAATATAATATAGCATGCCAAAATTGTTATGTTCCAGAAATTCAAAATAGAAATAACATCGCAAAAATGTTAATGAACTTAGCATGTTACAGAGATTTCAAAAAGGAAAATACTCACAATAGATGCATAAAAATTACCACCCATTGGTAATGAAAACTCTGAGTAATTTAAGAATAGAGAAACTAATAACCTGCAGCAAATACCATGCATGATGGTGAAATATGGAGAGTCCCTTTTCACTCGGAAATAAGAGAGAGAAGCCTGGGTCCCTGCTCCCGTTCAGCATTGCTCAGGAGGTGCTAAAAACAAAACTGGAAAAGTTTGTGCCCAATTCTACCTGCCCACCCAGCTCTAGGTCACAGCTCTGAGGTCACAGTGACTTGAGCCCAACACCCAAGTATCACAGTTCCAGGATCTGAGGTCCCAGATTCCTCACCCCTGACTGAGACCAACAGGTGAACTGGACCTTCATGACTGTATCCTGTCCAAGATTGACTCATACTATTGCCTCCAGATGAACCAGGCTCCCCAGGTTCAAGAGCGTAAGCACTGGCAGGTTTGCCATGAATATGAGCGCTTCTGAGTCCAGGCACCACCCAGGAGGCCCAAGCCACTGTTCAGTCTTTCTCCACTCTTGCACCTGCACTGATTCTGAATAACTAAAGTACAAGGTGTCCCGAAGTCCAAGGCCTGAAGAACCCCCATCCATACTTAGTGTATGTTTGAAGCTACCTCTACAGCGATGGCCTCTCAAATCCCTTGAAACACTGGAACTACTGAAAGGGGGCTTTTCTGATCTGGACTGCTGGGTCCACCCGGCACCAAGGGGCAGCAAAAGCAGTGCCAAGGACCTGACCAGCCTCCATGGTGACTGTTTATCATTTGTAAAGTGAGAGTAAGGCTTCCTACCACCTAGAATTGTTGAAATAGTAAAAACTACATGTGCAGGCCAACACACAAGGCATGAGGCTAGATGGAGTGACCCCGGCATGGTGCTGTGCCCGGCTGTGGTACGAAGTCAGTGCAAGGTGAACCTTCCCACCTCCGTCCTCCACTCAGACTGAGGAGTGAGGACCCACCCCTCCTTCACCTGCCTTCTCAGGACAACGGACGCCCTCCAGCAAGGCAACCCCCTGCCGCCTTCCGCACCAATTTTCCTTTGTGAAACCCCACTCCATCTCTCTTGCTCTTTGAGGACAGTGTCTTAGGGCCACATGTCTCTGGTGATATTGGCAAGTTGCTTGCACTTAGAGTTTGTTGAATGAGAAGAGGAACCAACGCCTCCTACTTTGGGGTGAGGAAAACATTTTGTGCTGGAAAAGATTCAAGTCTTCATGCTGCTGGCAAGAATAACTAATACATTCACCCGTAAAGAGTATTTTGTGGTTTAAGATTACAGAATGGATTAAAAGTTTTATAATAACTGGCTATTTTTCCCCCAAGATGTCCAATTTTGGAAGAGATGGTATACTTGGCAGCAGTTCATGAGTTGCTATAGGAATATCACGAACCTGAGGTGCAGCAAAGAAAACACGGCCATCGTCAAAGAGCAAGAACTCCAGGGTGAGCGCGTGGAGCTGTCTCCGGAACCTGGGCGCTCATCCTCGCAGGGTGCTCGCCGTGGGGAGAAATGCACTGCTATGGAAACCATGGAAGGGAAGCGAAAATTCTTTGTAACTAGGAGCTTGGGCCTCCAGCTTTGCAAATTAATGCCAAAATACCACTTATCCATCTGCATCCTCAAAGAGTACAAAGATAGTAAAATATAGCACCTTCTCCTCAACTTGCTTCTGCAGATGGGGGAGAGTCTGAATATGGTAGAGGCAGTGAGGGGGTTTCTCCTGGACGCCGGGGTCTGGAGGGAGACCTGCTGTGCAGGGCAGAGCTGGCCAGCGCTGCAGTCACGTGACTCGACTTCCCTAAGGAGCGTCCGCAGTGTGGAGAGTGTGCTGGGTGTGTTTAATGGCCCCCATCTGTGTCCAGCCTATGCCCCATCAAGCAGAAAGCTGAATCACCCTTTGTGTACCTTGCATTTTTGTGTGAGGCAACTTCACATACCTCTTAACACAACCTCTGGAATAAAGGAGAGTGACGTTGGATCACAGCTTTTCGAGACATAAAAAATTGCCAGTTCCAGCCCTTGTCTCCTCACTGGACTACATATTGCTATTTTTGTATTCCTGGCACATTGCCTAGTGCATTTAAAAAAAAAACAACACTAAAGTTCATGAATACCTGAATGGGAAATGTAAAGATGAGTGGCTCATGGCTTTGTCAACCAAATAGATTAATATTCTTGCAAACTCAGACCAAAAGCTGTCCTGCCAAGTTAGGACTGCGCGAATTCCCCTTCGATTTAGAAGTATCAATTGAATTCAGTGTGGTTATTTTCATTCCACAGTTTATGAAACAACTTCTTTTTCCTTACCTTCCGCAAACATGCCCTTAATCTAAAGTGTAAAGTAAGGGGAAAGTGGGGAGCAGCGGGATCCTCTCACTGACAGGTTAAAGGACAGGGTGTCAGGGCCTGCTGTAGACTCCAACATTCAAGTGTTCAAACTTACTGGCCAAAGGGTGGCTTTGCAAGGTGGGACCTGTGAGAGGTGATGAAGCCTCCCTGGGAAGTGGGATCCAGGCCCTTGCAGAAGAGACTTCAGGGTGTAGAGACTTCAGGGTGTTTAGCCCACTGGCCACAGGATTCCTCCCCTGGAGAGTGAAACAACGAGGCGCCTTTTAGAAGCCGAGAGCAGCCCTCACCAGGCAGCAAATCTGCTGGCACCTTGTGTAGACTTAGTCTCCAAAACTGCAAGAAACTAACTTCTGTTCTTTATAAATTACCCATCAGATATTCTGTTACGGCAGCATCAACAGATAAGACAACACTACCCTTTCTCCTTGTCCCTTCTGGAGGGAAGCTGGGTCTCTGCAGGGAAACCAGATGCGTCTCCGCACATCGCTGAGCCTCTTTCAGGCCTGGGGGCGGGTGCAGGAGTGGACATGAGCCCTTTTCCAGAATGGCCTGACATGAGTCAGTGGGACCTTTGTCTCTCCCTCCGTGAGAAAGCCGACTGACAGGGTGAAAAGGCTGCTGTGCTGTGGG
Source organism: Perodicticus potto (assembly GCA_963574655.1). NCBI lineage: Eukaryota > Metazoa > Chordata > Mammalia > Primates > Lorisidae > Perodicticus > Perodicticus potto. The sequence goes on along the minus strand of CAUYRH010061657.1, from coordinate 6,877 downwards.
ATGGTCAGCTCCTGTTCTGGGCAGCATTCAGCTCCCAGGTGACGGACAAGTGGTCCGCAGGTACCAGGGCCCCAGTCTGGATGCCAGACCCTAGGACACTCACTAACTCCGACACATGCGCTCTGATTCATTCCTAGTAATTCTTCATGCAAAATAAGCTGAGGAAAGTACCTCTCAGATGAACAAACCAAGAATTCTAGAAACTCCTTTTCCTGTCTAACGCCACATCATACACAGAGTGTACCCGCCCGGAGGAGCACTCCTGTGTGGGGGCCCTGCCCCTTCGCCCTGGGTGTTCTCAGCTTTCAGAGATGAGATCTGGGAACACACGTTTTCATTCATAGCCGATGAAGAAGGTCCTCATGTTTTTATTTTATTTATTTTTATTTTTATAGTTTAGCTACTTTGTAATTGCAACCATTCTTTTCTTTGATGTTATTTCTCTTTGAGTTACAGAAAGAAAAAAAATAAACTTTGGTTTAAGCTTTTATCATTGACCGGTTAGCTTTATTTTTGTTAAGGTAGCACTTGCCTTAATGGACTAGTGAATAAAATTAAAAGCTGCCAGATGCCAAGCAGCGTGGCCGCAGGGACTGTGTCTGTGTATCTGTATAGCAATAGCTACTGTCTATTACTTGCTTCTTGTGCTCCAGACACCGTGGTGATCTTTTCTTAGGCATTTTCTCGAACTGTAGCAATTACTCTGAATGGTGTGTTAACCATATTGGAGAGATGAAAAAGTTGAGTTATCTAGCAGTGAACTTGCCCACTGGCTCAGGCTTTTAAATGGCCCAGAAGATTTGATAATCAAACCCCACGGGCTGTCCAAATTGAGATGCGGTCATTTTCTGAGCACTCAGAGTATTTGATATTCAAGGTAGATACTCTTTATCATAAAAAAGTATCTACCTATTAATACTTTACGAAGTTTTTGTATTAATTCCTTCAGACTGTGGTAAATTCTTGCAGTAAATTGGGGTTTAAAATAACACAAATATGTTCTTTCACACCCTGGAGGCCAGAAGTTCAAAGTCAAGGTGTCACCTTAGCTCCTCTAAAATGATGAAGGCTTTTTTCCTTTGCCTTTTCCAGATTCTGGGGGCTTTAGGGGGTCTTTGGGTTGTGGCTGCGTCATCCCCATCTCTGCCCCTGGAGTCACATTGCCTCCCTCCCTGTGCCCATCTCTCCTCTATGGGTCTTTTACGAGGACACTTGTCATTGGATTTAGGACCCACTCAGATAACACAAACAATCTCAACTTGGGTTCTTAATTTGATTATACCTGCAAATGAACAAGGTCACAGGTTCCAGAAAACAGGATGTGGACAACAAATCTTTTGACAGTTGGGGGAGATGCAGGGGGGCCTCCAGTTAACTACTACATTTTTTAACAGCAAAGAGGACTTACCAAGTGTTTTTAGCACTTATGACATTTTTTAATGCATATGATCTTCATTGAAACATGTAAACAGCTACATGGTTGTTAATGGGGAAAGATTTTATGATACCTGAGTTACAAACCCTCTCTGGTTTTAATATTTTATATATTTTACTATTCAATTTTATTACAGATGTGTATATATTCATATCTTTTATTTAATTTCATTATTGATTTTGTGGATATCAGCTTCCTGTAACTTAGTTTTCGGATTTTTAAAATTACGGTTAAGCTACCTTCATAATAAAATAAAGTGAGATTTCTTCATCCCCCCACCATATTCTAGGGAACATATTCTAGATCTTTGGGATTTATCTGAAACATGAATGCTTGAAAAAACATAGCGTCTTGTTTTGTTGTAAGGCATTTATTAAGGTTGATTTTTTGAATTTTTAGTTTTCCCCATGTTTTTTGACACATTCAGAATGTTTACCTGCTTAAATTAATTTTTAATGTATATTTTCTAGGAAAATGATCAATTTATAGCTTTTTAGAAATAATGGTCAAGAGTCATAGTTACTCTTCCGACTAGTTTGTTGTCCGAGGAACGTGGAGTTGGAGACTCTTCTTGCGTCTGACTCCTTTGTCTCTCCCCTTTCTCAGCATTGCCAGTGAACCGTGGGGACCCACATTAGAGTTTCCCCCGGATTTACTGCTCTGCCTTTTATTCTTGTTAATATTTCCTAAATTTCCTCTTGTCAAAACACTGGACTTTAATCTACTTACCTTATTTAAAATTAAGGTGATTTTAAAATTACCTTAAATTAAATGTTAAAATGAAATATTAAGGTAATTCCCTTTGAAAAAGTGGTTAAGGAAAATGGTTAAATTAGCAGGATGTACCATTTCTCTATCATTTTACCCTATTTCTTCTAGTAAAGTTTAGTAAAAATCTGAAACTCTTTACGTTAGAATGTGTAACATATGAAATTTCCGTTATCTCCCTTTGTCCCTGGAGCCTTGGGCCAGCCCACCCCCCAGTCATGGCCGTCCTCATCTCAGCCTTTTACCTTGTCACCTCCTTAACTCTACCAGTGACTTTGCTATCACTACCATTTAATAATTCCTCTACTAGGTATATATCCAGAAGGGCAAAAATCATTTTACAACAAAGATATTTGAGCCAGAATGTTTATTGCAGCCCAATCCATAATTGCCAAGTCATGGAAGAAACCCAAGTGCCCGTCAACCCATGAATGGATCAAGAAACTGTGCTATATGTATACCATGGAATATTATGCAGCCTTAAAGATGGAGACTTTACCTCTTTTATGTTTGCATGGATGGAACTGAAACGTATTTTTCTCAGTAAAATATCAAGAATGCAATGTACTAGTACTATTATGAAACCAATATCTAATCACCCACACTTCCGTAGGAAAGATAAAACACAGCGATAGCCCAGGACGGAGGAGGGAAGAGGAGGGGGAGGGGAGGGGGGAGGCCGGGTGGAGGGAGGGTAATCGGTGGGACCTCACCTATGGTGCATATTGCAAGGGTACATGTCAAACCTACTAGGAGCAGAGCATAAATGTCCTAACACAATAATTAATTAAGTGAGGTGAAGGCGCTATTGACCAGTTTGATGTAAGTATTCCAAATTGTATATAAAATCATTGTACCCCATAAATGGATTAATTTACTCAGTTATGATTTAGTAAAAAATAGTTAAGAGAAATAAAAAAGTAATTAAATAAATTTTGATTTCAAACAAAAAAGAAAAGAAAAATGCAAATAGATAAAAAAAATATAATCTCACTAACAACCCAGAACTCCATCAGCATTCTGTGCATTTCCCACCTGCACTGAGCGGGCTCCTCCTCATCAGTCTGAAAATTAACTTTTATCCAGAAAAATCACAGGAAATAATTCACACCAAAGGTCTGAAACCACTCAACAGGAAGCTGTTGCCATCCCTTGGGCATAATAGGTAGGCTGTGCAGATGAGGCTATTGTCCTCCCTATGCATGTCCCTCTCGTGGGCAAAGACGAGTTTGGGCCTCTGATACGCCGTTCTGAGATGAAGACTTGCCTGGGAGGGGCTGAGGAAAGGTACAGCCCTCTGCAGGGCAGGCACTGGCCTCGGCTTGGGGTCACCACACCAGAGCGTCTGCTCAAGGTGCTCTCCCCTGGCAGCTCAGGGACCCTCATCCAGAGAAAGAAGGAGTGACTGAAACTTTGGGAGATCTTTCCCCAGTGGCTGTTCCTACAGTGCCCAAAGCCCTGGAGGCAGTGGCACTGTTGCATCCTTTGTCCCATGATGCACTGCACACACCTCTGAGCATCCTAGCTGATTTCTGTATGCACCCGTTGACTACTGAAGAATGTGGACCTCTTGGCTCTTTGACCTTTTTGATGTCAACAAGTCTTCACCTCTTCCCTGTATCTTCCCTCCTTTCCCAAGGCCACTCCTGTGCCCCAGTCACCATTCCAAGGTGCCCCACCTTCTGCATGTTAATTATTTCTTTACGTTATACTTCTTATTTGTGTCCTAATTCATTTATCTTAAACTTTACATTATGCATACTATGCATATAAAATAACACAATGTTTGCATACACATAGGAAATAATAAGCCTGTCTCCCAGCATAACCAAATAATTTTATGCAAGCTTTGAAGGCCCCTATATGATTATCCCTACACAAAGCTTCTACCTTTGTTTCAAAAATAATGGCAGTCTGAATATGTTATTATTCTGCAGCATGCATTATAATCTTATTATCTCCCTAGATAATTTAGGGATGTGTGTTAGAATTGTGTATGTGTGGCAATCATGCTATTGGTCATCTTGTGCGTTCTCTATTTATATGCTTTGTGATTTGGCCGTGATAATGTTGTCAATATAAGTAATTCTTTTTCACAGCTGAGTCTTTCATTCTATAAACATATATTAAATAAATATACACAATAGATATATTTTTCAGTTATCCTGTCATTGGACCTTTGTGTGGCTTACAGCTTTTTGCCGCTGGAAACAATGTTGCCATGAACACTACGCCCCCTCCCACTCCCACTCCCCCACAACCCAGCATCCCATCTACATTGAGTTTATGCCAAGAAGTGGAATTGCTGGGTGGTAGGAACTTGCACCTTCAGTTGTATGAGACAATGTCAGACAGCATCCCAGGACTCTTGTACACCTTGTACACCTTCACCAGCAGTGTTGAGAAATCCCCATTGCTCCAGATCATTGCCAATACTCGATTTCATAACTGTTTCATTGATACTGTAAAATGATATCACAATGTGGTTTTACTTTGTATTTTCTTGATTGCTCATTAGCAAGTTTTCATTCTTTAGTTGACTGTGTTTTCTTTCCTATAAAATGCTGTTCATGTCTTTTGCTCATTTTTCTATGGGTTGTCATTTTCTCTTACATTCACTTTGCACGTTTATTGTTCCATCTTCTGGCATTTAAATATTAGCATTTCTTAAAGCTAGTCTTGGGCTCTTTTTTTCTCCTGAAGCTCCTTTCTACTTACATAATCCCATCTACTTTAAGTTACCATCTAGTCAAACCATCTGTATGCAAATTACTTCTGATTTTATATTTCCAGCCGAGATCTAATTTCTAGCTCCACATCTTAAATCCAACTATTTCTCAGTATGCTCACTTGGATGTTTCAAAGGAACCACAATTTTAACTTTAAAATCAAAATTATTATTTTCCTCCACATCTGATATTTTTAGTGTTCCCAATCTCTGAGTGTTGCACAATACAGAAGCCTTGAGAGCATCCTCCGCTTCTGCCTGTCAGCTACATTAGCTTTCAGCCACCGCATCAGCCTCTAACCAGGCTCCCCAAATCCACTCTGGACCCTCCTGTCAGCCCTCTACACCAGAGCTAGAGTGAAATAGCCATTCTGAGTGTATTGATCATACTGGAAGCATCACCCGCTTCCCAGCTCTCTTTGAATTAAAATCTGACCTTGTTAGCACACAACCCTAGAAGACCCCCCACTTCTGGCTTCTGCTTGCTTCACCTCCAGTTTTCTGCTGCCCTTTCCACTCAGCCACATCAGGCTCCTTTCAGTTCCCCAAAAACCTGTGTTTCTTTCTGCCCTGATGATGGAACGGGGCACGCTCTCCCAGCATGGTTGGCCGATAACTTATCTTAGCCCAAGCACAATTTCCAAGGCATTTCTCTCTCTGATAAGCCTATTTCATATGTTCACCAAGAACTAGTCATTTTGTTTGTATGCACAAGGCACTTATAAATATGAATATTTACATTCTCCAAGTGTTCCATGAGGATGAATCTAACTTGGGTACCTATTAAACTCAAACCTAATTAATACCAAGCCTCAATCATAGTAAGTATCAGCTAAATGAACCAATCATACTCCCGTATCATCTGATTTTTAAGAAGATCTATCAGGCATTTTTGTCACTGAGTGTCACTGAGCCGTATCACACAACTCTGCACAAGCTCGTTATAAAATGTTTGGAATAAGATCACAGGAAACAGGTGGGGTAGGAGGGATTTGGTAGGTATTTTGATGTAATTTCTAAAATAGGTCCTGGAAAAACACATGGTAAATAAGATTTAAAGACAACTAGACTTCTCACCAAGTCCCTGACGCAAGAACTTGGAAGGGCATCTACTCTGTGGTGGGTTGAGGGACTTCTAGGTGAAACAAGTCAGGCCTTGGGGTCCTCGGGATACTTAATAGTTGTTCTTTTCTTAAAATAACCAACTGATTCTTAAAGCTCTCATATATTATTCTGGTTCATTTTGTTTGTTTTCATTCTATCTTATAATTATAGAAGATAATTTAGACAGAAACAATAAAAAGAGATATCAATTTCATAGTTAGAGCCTTCCAGGAAATATCCAATACTGTTAGCATCTAAATGAAAAATCTAAGGAAAATACACATAAAATAAGGGGATGAGATTTGGAAAGCAGAGGGCCAGACATTGAGATCTGCTCTGGGTTGGAAGAAATGCCTATAGAGTTTCAAGATGTATCAAAGGGAAACATAATTAGTCTGCATGAGCAAAGCAAAAACCAAACCAGGTACTGAAGTTATGGAGCCCAATTAGGAAGAGGATTTGAGAATACTATCTGATTGTTAAATGAGTGTCTAAGTTATAAACACTGTGCCTGGCAAAGGAATGGTTTGAAAACAGGGACACTTAAGTGAGCTGCTATATTCCATACTCTGCTCAATAAGAAAGATAGATTGGAAATAAGAATAATTTTTTTCTTTTTTGTAGAGACAGAGTCTCACTTTATCGCCCTCAGTAGAGTGAGCTGTGACGCCACAGCAACCTCCAACTCATGGGTGTAGGCAATTCTCTTGCCTCAGCCTCCCGAGTAGCCGGGACTACAGGTGCCCGCCACAATGCCTGGCTATGTTTTTGTTGCAGTTTGGCCGGGGCTGGGTTTGAACCCGCCACCCTCGGTATATGGGGTCGGTGCCTTACCCACTGAG